>JAJPUD010015957.1:0-35609 GCA_023553655.1 Myrmecobius fasciatus | reverse complement strand
CCCTTTCTTTTTCCCTTTCTCCTTCCTCCCTTTCTCTCTCTCCCCTTAATTCTTCCTTTCCTCTCTCTCTTCCTCCTTTCCTCCCTCTCTCTCCCTCTTTCTTCTTCCTCCCCTCCTCTTTATCTGTCTTTCCCTCCCTCCCTCTCTCCTTCCCCTTCTCTGTCTTTGTCTCTCTCTCCCCCCTTTCTGGTTTGTCTCCTCCATCTGCCCTCCACTGTCTCCCTATCTCTACTCCTATCCAAGTAGGTAATCACAGTAAACGCCATTTCAGGCCTCAGAGCTTTGGCTGATCCTGGGGTCTAGGATGGGGACTGGTACGGAATTCTGGAGTGGGATGAGCTTCCTTCCTGGCCCCCAGGGCATTTCTGCTCTGCACTCAGCTAGGGGCCCAGATGGCTGGAACTCCTTCCAGATGCAGACGTGCCATGACCTCCAGAATGTCCTTTGCCCAACCTCAGTTTCCTAATCTGTAGAAATAGAGAACTACAAGGAAGAGACAGATTGTGTTGCACAAGCAGAATCCGCCTGGGGGTGAAGGTGGTGGGACTTCAATCACTAAAGTGTATCTGTAGCACCTCTCTTTCTCCCCCGGAATTGTGGCCTCCAGCCAAACTTAACTCGTGAAGCCTGGAAGAGGATGGGGGCACGTGAGTTATAAAGATATCCCTCCCTCCAGTCCTATTTATAGAGAGCTTTCCCCCAGAGAGCCTTAGCAGAGCCTGCTCTCTCACTCCCGCCCCCACCCCTGCTCTGCGCAAGCGCACAGGCAGTTAGTCAGTTCTTAAACTGAGCCTATCAAAACACCGAATGTGTAACTGTTATGGAATTAGCGATCATTAGGGCTGGAAGATTCTAACTTCCATTTAGTCCAACCCCTTAATTTTAGAGATAGAAAAATTAAGTCCCATTCAAGTTGTCATTTGCCCATGGGGGTGTGATTCGGGGATTATGGATACAGGGTCTCCTGACAGCTTGGGCTTGCCCCTGAACCTCAAAAATAATTTAATCCAGAAATTCTTAATTTGGGATTAACGGATAGATTAAAGGAGGTTCTATAAACTTGGCAGGGAAAAATGCATCTTTGTTTCAATATAATTGGTTTCTTTTGCAAGCCTATGTATTTTGTTTTAGAACTTTAAAACGCTACTCTGAAAAAGGATTCAGTCAAAAAGCATTTATTAATTCCCCACTATGTACTAGGCACTGTGCTAAGCACCTCTCCACGCTGAATGTATGGATGTAACATTTATTAAGTACTTACTATATGCCAGATCCTGTATTAAGCTTTGGGGATACAAATGGAAGAGTAAATCAGTCCTTACTCTCAAGAAACTCCAATTCTAAAGAGGGAGACAAGATAGCTGGAAGGTTTCAGCTGGAAGTCAGAAGGAAAAGTGTCCTTTGGTTCTGCAGGCAAAGCAGATGTTAATGACTCTTCTGTAATGTCCTTTCCACTGATAAAAAGATATCAGTTCTTACTGAGTGAAGTAAGCAGAAACCAATATTGTTTTTTTTTTAAAGCTTTTTATTTGCATAACATATGTACGGGTATTTCTTCAACATTGATTCTTACAAAGCTTTCCGTTACAAATTTCCCTCCCTAGTCCCCTCCCCTCCCCTAGATGGCAGGAAGTCCACTACATGTTAATTATATTAACATCCTTGACAAGTCGAATATATGTATACATATTTCCACCCTTATCTTGTTGTGCAAGAACAATCATATCTACATGAACAAAAAATATCTGAGAAAGGAAATCCAATGCAAACAAAAATTGATAGAGATCATGAAATGTTACGTTGTGGTCCACATTTCACATCCCTCTCTCTGGGTGTATATGGCTTTCTTCACTGAACAATTGGAACTGAGAAACCAATATTGTACACAGTAACAATAAGATGATGTGATGATCAACTGTGAAGGACTTGGCTCTTCTTAACAATGCAGTGATTCAAAGCAATTCCAATAGACTTGGGAGGCAAAATGCCAGTCACAACCAGAGATGTGATTGTTCTATGGAGAATGAATGTGGATAGAAGCATAATATTTTCACCTTTTGTTTGTTTTTTTTTTCTTTCTCATGGTTATTTCCCCCTTTAATTCTGATTTTTCTTGCACAAAATGACAAATATGGAAATATGTTTAAAAGGATAGCACATATTTAACCTATATCAGATTGCTTGCTGTCTTGGGGAAGGGGGAAGGAAGGGAGGGAAAGAGAAAAATTTGGAACACAGAGTTTTACAAAAATGAATTTTGAAAACTATCCTTACATGTCTTTGGAAAAATAAAACGCTATAAAGAAAAAAAATCAGTTCTGATGTTGAACCATTTGACAGAGCCAAGGACTTTGGTGGCAAGAACCCTCCTTTCTTGATCCCCAGTCCTAAACTGGGGACTGCAGTCCCTGCAGAAGCAGCTGCCAATCTGCAACTCCAAAGATTTGTTTCCCAGGATTATGGTCGTGGCCATAGGGCTAGATACACTGCTATTCTAAAGGCTCTTGAGTCCAGGCTCCTGAGCTCTCTCCATCAGGATCTGAGGGAAGATGGTAGTCAAGGTGGGGAGAGTGGTTTGATTTTCTTGGCACATGCTTCATCCTGTTTCTCCCTCTGGTGCTTTGTAGCTTCAGCTCTGTCAGCTTGTCTGCCCCAGGAGTGGGGAATTGGCTGGCATTTGGTGGAAATGGCAGGCCCCCTTCTTTGGAGGAATTACTTCCCTGGATGATGTCTGTGAGGGCTGAGTTGGGCTGGAAAAGCCAAAAGGATCCATGACACAAAGAAGGCTAAGAATCCTAATTCGATACAACCTTTTAATGTTTTTTAATTTTAATTTTTAAAAATTTGAACTTAAATATTTGTAAGATAAAGAAAGTAGATTTGGTAACCTCTGAGGATATCTCAAGCTCTAAGTCTATGATCTATCACCAAATAAAATTAGGACATTCCCAACAGAACAGAACCTAATGAATTTTTAAGAAATTGAGGGCATGAATCATGTCATGATGACATGACATATAGCTTGCTTTTTCAAATAACTATAACTTTCAAAACTACACTGCTTGTAAATGATTCTTTTTTTGGGGGGGGAGATTAGACAAGATTTATATCTATTGGTGCAAACACTGTAAAGTAGTGCAAGAATTACTATCAAACTCTTTATCAGCTTTTTCCCTGATGCAATCCTGATTCCATCTTTCCCAATCAAAGGAATTACATTGTGTGTGATTCTTTCTGGCCTTCCTTCTTCTCTCTTCGGCATACAACTCAGTTTCCTCAGGAAGGGGAAGGGATTTGCTTAAAGCCTAGCCTAGTTATTATCAGACCCAGAGCTAGAATAGTCAACAGGCATTTATCAAGCCCTTACACTGTGCCAGGTACCAAACTAAAGACTGGAGATACAAAGAGAAGTGAAATAGACTGTTCTTACAGCACTCGAATCTAATGGAGAAGTCAACATACCATTGATAACGTACAAACCAGTTATAGACAAGCTAAATTGGGGATAACCAAAGAGGGAAGGTACTGCAATTAAGGTGGATTGAGAAAGCTTATTTGAAGGAGGTGGGATTTTAGTTGGGTCTGAAGGAAGCCAGGAAAGCTCCAGGAAGCTGAGATGATCATTTAAAGAATTCCAGGGATGGGGAACAGCTGGTGAAAACAGATTTGGAATTTGGGGTGAGAAGAAGCCAGTGGCTTTGGATCACAGAGTAGTTGAAAGGAATAAGGTGTAAGAAAGCTGAAAAGGTACAAATGATCCAGGTTAGGAGGGATTTTGAAAGACAGAAGATTTTATATTTGATCTTGGAGGTGATAGGGGAGGAGGAAGGTTTGTACTGTGTGATACAATTAGAACTGTAATTTTTAGAAGATCCATTTGACAGCTGAGGGGAGGATGGATTGAAGTGGGGAGAGACTTGAGGCAGGCAGGCCCATCACCAGGCTAATGTAATAATCAAGGAGGGAGGTAATGAGGGCCTGCCTGGGAGTGGTAGCAGTGTCAGAGGGAAGATGTGGGCAGAGGAAATGTTATGAATGTAGGAAAACAGGACTTAGCAACTGATAAGGAGAGGATTAGAGTGAGGAGTTAAGGATGTGAAACTGGTTGATTGGGAGAATCCAGCTTGTTTGACTTCCAAATGCTCATCTTCATAGGTCCAAACAGTGGGAACATCCAAACAAGTCCCTAAACTGCAGGAGAACTTCAGAAATAAATGCCTACACAGTGTGAACTGAGACCTCAGGAGAAGTGGAAGAGTCTGGATGGGAAGTGGAGGATAGGAGAGGCTGGCCAACTTACTATTCTTTTCTCTATCATTATGTACTTCCTTCTCATCTCTACCTCTTAAAATCCATGGCTTCCTTTTAATTCAGCTCAAGCACCATTTCCTACCTATGGCCTTACTTAATCCCCCTGGGACTGTGCCTTTTCCTTGGAATTACTTCATTTTAATGTAACAATTGTAATAATATATTTTACTTAAAAGAGTACATGTTGTTTCCCCCAATAGAATGGAAGCTCCTTAAGAGAAGGGATTATTTTGATTTTTGTCTTTGTATTTTTGGTGCTGTAGTCAATAGAGAGTCATCCTTGAAGCCAAGAAGCTGTTTATTGTGGTCCAGTAGTGTCCCTTTCTTTGTGAACCCATGGACCATAGAACATTAGGAGCTTTTATTCTGCACTATCTTCTAAAGTCTGATCAAGCTCAAGTTTGGTATTTCCATGGCACTATTTGTCTACTTTATCCTCTGCTTTCCTTTTCTCCTTTAGTCTTCAATCTTTCTTAACATCAGTGTCTTTTCCAGTAAGTCCTGTCTTCTCAATATGTGGCCAAAGTATTTAAGCTTCAGCTTCAGTAATTATCCTTCCAATGAATAGTCTGAATTAATTTCTTTTTTCTTCCCCTCATGTATATTTATTTATTTAAAAAAATTTAATAGTATTTTATTTTTCCAAATACATGCAAAAGTTGTTTTTAATATTCATCTTTGCAAAACCTTTTCTTCCAAATTTGTTTCCTTTTCTTCCCAAGACAGCAAGCAAACCCAATATAGAATTATTTAATTAAATATGATTATGTATATATATATATGTGTGTATATATATATATATTTGTAGAGTTGATTTCTTTAAGTATTAATTGATTGGATATCCTTGCTGTCCAAGGGACTCTCAAAAATCTTTTCTAGCACCACAAATGAAAAGTGCTCTGCTTTCCTTATAGTCTAGCTTTCCTAACCATACATCACTATTGGAAAAACCATAGCTTTGACTATGTGGACCTTTGTGAACAAAGTGATATCTCTGTTTTTTAGGATGCTATTCAGATTTGCCAGAACTTTCTTTCCAAGGAGCAAGCATTTAAAAAAAAATTCGTGGCTATCAAAGACAGTGATCTTTGAACCCAATGATATAAAATCTGACATTGATTTGGGTTTAAATCCTGTTCCTGACACATATTGACTATAAGACTCTTAACTTCTTAGTATTCTAGGTAACTCTCTAAGACTTTAAGTCTCAAAGAAGGTGCAGACTGCAGGTTTAGATTCCCATGGCCAGTAAGACCACTAGTCCCTATCTCCTATTCCTCTTCCTAGTAACTAATACAGTAAATGCATGTTGGAATTGATGGGAGGGCATCATTGCCCACCACCCAGAGACTGTTGGCATCCATTACCAAACCTTCTTAATGACACTATGACCTTTATCCCACTGGGGACAGAAAGACTTGGTACTCCCTGATTTTATCACTATACTAAGCTAAGGAGCCTAAATCAGCCAGGGCAAGAAGTCAGAAAATCTGGGTTCTAGGCCCAGGTCTACTGGGGACTTTGGGGGCATTTCTTTTCCCTTTTCTAATACCAGTTTCTTCCTCTGTAAAGGGTGCATTAGAAAATCCCAAGATTCCTCCCTGTTCTAACATTCCATCTATTATGAAACCCTGGATGAGCTGGTGGGGCCCTTCCCCATTGCCATTCTAGATCTCATAGATTGAAAGTTGGAAGAGACCTTTTAGATCATCTTGTCCAATCTCTTCATTTAACAGATGAGGAAAAAAACCTCAGAGGTTAAATTAATTGCCCAGGTGCATGTAGCTCAGGAGCAGCAAAACTAAGATTTGAAACTAGGTCCCCTGACTCTAAAGATGTTTTCATTAGAACTTTCTGTTGAGGGGCTTAGTCAGTTTCATCCAATCACTTGCATATAGAAAGGACAAATTAGTTGTTTGCACCCAGGAGAATTTTTCTCATTCTCCAACTCCTCCCTTCCTTCTAGAATCACAGGCATTATCACCCACTCTCTTCTTGAATATTTAATCCAGAAATGCTACAGAATCCTCTGCAAGCATCTCTCAAAGGTCCCTGTCTCTTCTTCAGATGGAACTTCCCTCTCCGGCTACTAAGACTGCTAGCAGTTAGGGCTGGCTCTCCAAGTGAATTAGGTAGCTCAGGTATGATTTGTCCCCACAGGTTCCCCAAACCATGTGCCTCCCAAAACAATGCAGGAAATACACCACATTAGGATTACCGGTTTTTTTTTTTTTCCCAGCAGTGGGAATATTGCCTAGAGAAGACTCACTAACTTCTGAAACTGGTCAAATAAACATGGAGATTCTCTGGTTCTTTTTTATTAGCCGGGCTGTCAAGCTAGAACTAAACAATTAAACTTAAAAAAAAAAAAACAACCCAAAAACCAAACAAGTATTAAGTGTTCCTTTGTACCAGTGCTGTGCTAGATAGTGAGGCCCATAAATCTTGACTTTAGGGGATGAGACACACACAGGAAGTATAAATAAGGAGCTTAAAGTGTGGGGGTGTCAGTGTGAAAGTAATTGAGCCACAGGAGAAGGAACATATGATAAGATAAACAAAGATGGGGGACTCAGTTGCATCAATTAAGTCTGACTCACTGTCTGTGTGTAAATCAGTTGGGATATAAGAATAAGGGATATGGTTTGCTCTATAACAATTTACTAATTGTGTGACCTTGAGCGAGTTATTTGCACTTTTCAGGCCTTAATTTTCCCCATCTTTAAAATGAAGGTGTTGAGAGGCAGCTAAGTAGAGCAGTGGATAGAACACCAGCCCTGAAGTCAGGAGGACCTGAGTTCAAATCTGGTCTCAGACACAACATTCCCTAACTGTGTGATCCTGGGCAAGTCACTTAACCCCAATTGCCTCAGTCAAAAAAAAAAAAAAAAAAAGGTGAAGTAGATACTAAGGTCCTTTTCAATTTCAAATGTTATAATCCTATGTGAATCCTTATATTTCTATTTCTTTTTTTATTTTATTTATTTTTTCTGGTTATACATGTATATTCATTAAAAAAAATTTCCTTATGAATCTTGTTGGGTGAGAAAACATCAGCACAAAAGGGAAAAACCACAAGATGAAAAAAAAAGCAGAAGAAAAAAAAAGTGAACATAGCATGTGTTAATTTACATTCAGTGTCTGTAGTTCTTTCTCTGGATGCAGATGGTGTTTTCCATCCAAAGTTTGTTGGGATTGCCTTGGATCACTGAATCATTGAGAAGAACCAAATCTTGATCATCGAATAATCTCGTTGTTACTATGTACAATGTATTCTTGCTTCTACTTATTTCGTTCAGCATCGGTTCTTGTAAATCTTTCCAAGCCTTTCTAAAATCAGCTTGTTCATCATTTTTTAATAGAACAGTAATATTCCATTGCTCTTCATATACCATAACTTATTCATCCATTCCCCAATTGATGGACATTTTCCAATTCTTTGCTGCCACAAAAAGAGCTACTACAAACATTTTTGTTTACAAACTCTTTTATGATTTCCCTGAGAAACTGGCCTAATAATGGCAGTATTTCTATATCTCCATATTTAATGGTTAAGAGATGGGTGGTACTTCTGAAGAATGCAGTTTCTTCTTATACAAGTATGTTTCCATATGTATATCAATGTGTGTGACATAGCACAGTCCCCAGAGAAAAATCACTGATGGGGGCTCAGTGAAATTTCTAGCAGAGGAGGATAAAGCTTCTTACTCTCTCCAATCTCCTTCCTTTTCCCAGAACCTCAGTGAAGCAGATCGGGGTATGTGGTGTATTAGAGATGGGGAGAGTATCCCCCCATCCCAAGTTGGGAGGTAGGAGAGAACATTATCCTGGCTATACACTAGGTCTCTACCCCTCCATCCTATGACCTAGAGAATGAATGAAGAATGAGGTTTGCTGGATAGAAGTTTGGATTGGGAGTCAATAAAAACTGCATGCTAATCATGTCTTAGAAACTGTTTTACTCCTTTTACTCAAGAACCAATGAACACAGATAGAGGAGATATCATAATTTTGTGATTGGGTACATTATAAATTCATCTCATCCAGCCTCAGTTGGGCTTTTACTGTAGCAAGGCAGCCCTTTTATTCTTCCTTAATTGATCTCCCACCTCACTTCCTACAGAAGGGATTCCAAACTTTCTCTTTCCCCCTTTCACTTCCTTTCTTTCTCTCATCTGAGGACTTACCTTTTACTTAACTGGAAAAAAAATTAGACCATTCAATGTGAGCTTCATCTTCTCCCATACTCATGTAAAAACCCCTTGACCTTCTTTCCCATTCTTTCCTCTTACATTTGTTGATGATAAATCCTTGGTCTTCCTCCTCACCTAGTCCCTCTACATGTTTACTTGATCCCATCCCTCCACTTTCTTCATCAGATTTCATTTCTAATCATTACCCTTTCTCTCTTCAACCTCTCTTCACTAACTGGATCTTCCTTTTTGCTTTCTGTCATGCTCAAATCTCCCTAAACCTAAAAAAAAAAAAAAAAAAAAAAAAAAAAAAAAAAAAAACCCTTTTCCTTAAACCCTACCATCTTCTTAAGTTATTATCACATCTCCTTTTCTCAGCTAAACTCTTTTTAAAAAATTGTCACCACTCACTGTCTCTATTTTCTCTCTTCTTTTATTCCTTAACCATTTATAATCTGATTTCTTACCTCAACTGAAAATGGTTTCTTCAAAGGTACCAATGATGTCTTAATGTTTATAGCTGATTTTTTTCCCATTTCAATTCTAATTCTTCTCAATATATCTTCTGGGTGTTTCACACCATGATCACTCTCTCTTTGAGATTTTGTGAAACCCTCTCATCTACCATTCTGAAAGTTCCTTCTTAGTCTTTTTTTGGACTCATCACTTGCACCCCACTCACCCCTAATTGTGGGTGATTCTGGAGGTTCTGTCCTAGATGAACTTTTCATTCTTTTCTAAAATCTCTCCCTTGGTAGTCACCTCATCAGATCCCATGAGTTTTACTATCATCTTTATGCAAATAATTTCTAGATTTATATACAACCAAGGATGTGCTGAAGATAGGCCGTATTAGTTTTTGAAAGTCATATGTAAAATTTTCTTATTTATTTGGATAATTTTTCAAATATTAATCCTTGCAAAAAATTATGTTCTAATCTTCCCTCCCTTCCCTCCCACTCCCTCCCCTAGGTGGCAAGTAATCCAATATATGTTAAACATGGTAAAAATATGGATTAAATCCAATATATGCATACATGTTTCTACAATTATCTTGCTGCACAAGAAAAATCAAATCAAGAAGGAAAAAAATGAGAATGAAAACAAAATGCAGGCAAACAACAACAAAAAGAGTGAAAAAGCCATATTGTGATCCACACTTAGTTCCCACAGAGAAAGTTTCACACCTTTCTTTGGGTGTAAATGACTCTCTTCATCACAAGACCATTGGGACTGGTCTGAATCCTCTCATTGTTGGAAAGAACCTCATCCATCAGAATTGATCATTGTATAATTTTGTTGTTGCTGAATACAATCATCTCCTGATTCTGCTCGTTTCACTCAGCATCAGTTCATGCAAGTCTCTCCAGGCCTCTCTGAAATCATCCTGTTGGTTGTTTCTTACAGAACAATAATATTTCATAACATTTATGTACCATAATTTATTCAGCCATTCTCCAGCTGATGGTCAGCCACTCAGTTTCCAATTTCTTGTCACTACAAAAAGGGTTGCCACAAACCAAATGTTATATTTTCAGTGTGAGCATTTACACCTCAGAAACTGGCAAATGCTACACATTAGAGCTTGATTTATTGTTTTGTTGATTGTCTAGACTTAAGAAAGTAATGCAGAAAGTGTTAAAATATAGTTAAATTTAAAAGGATCTCATGTATACATTTTTAGAGCTTGATTTATTGTTTTTTTTGATTGTCTAGACTTATGAAAGTGATGCAGAAAGTGTTAATAATAGTAGTTAAATTTAAAAGGATCTTATGTATACATTTTTTTTTCACCAGAGAGCAGGTTATTGAATACTTACTGACATATTACTGTATTTACCACTTCTAGTATCTCTTCTGATCTTCAGTCCCCATCACCAACTGCCAATTGGATGTTGCAAGTTGAATGTCCTGAAGACATTTTTAATTCAGCCTGTTGAAAACTGAATTCATTTTCTTTCTCCCTAAACCAGATGGGGAGAGGAACTTTTTTCTGTCAGGGGCTATTTAGATATTTATAATATCATTCAAAGGCCATAGAAAATTATCAACTTACAGAATTCAAACAATAGGAGGCTATTGTGCCTAGCTTTCAGATCATCATTACCTGTGGTTGCCTTACCAAATGATTGGTTAGTCTTACATCCCTTCCCTAAATCCTCCCCTCTTCCAAAAGGCACCATCGTTTAATCTTGGTATTAATCTGTATTCTATCTTCTCCCTCACTCCATATATTCAATCAGTTGACTAAGTTTCTGTTTCTATCTTCTCAATATCTTGAATGCATCTGACCACTCACAACACAACTATCACCACTGTTTAGGCCTTTGTCACTTCTCAGTAAGATTATTGTAAGGGCCTCCTCATTGATCTCTCCTACCTCAAATGTCTCCTCACTGCAATCCATGCTACATTTTGCTCCCAAAATAATTTTCCTTAAATACAAATCTGACCATGTGACTGTGATTCTCAATCAAATCCAGTAGCTTTCTATAGAAAGCTATATATGTTTATCTATAGAGATAAAAATATAAGCTCTGCTAAACTTTTTTTCCAATATATTTCATTTTCCCAAATACATGCAAAGATAGTTTTCAACATTCACCTTTGCAAAACCAGATTTTTCTCCCTGCCTTACCCCCTTCCCCAAGACAGCAAGCAATCCCATGTAGCTTAAACATGTGCAATTCTTCTAAATATCTGCTTAACTTTTAAAGCCCTTTTCCACCTAGCCCCAACCCTTCTTTCTTACCTCATTGAATATTAACTCTCCCTTCCATATTTTTTTCCTGAATAAAGTCAAATTGGTTTTCTGTTTTTCACACATGACATCCCACCTTCAGTCTTCAAATCTTTTCTTGGTTGTTCCAGGCCCTCCTTATCTCATAGTGCCCCTTTCCTCTTTTAAATGTAGTAAAAACATTATATTTTGCAGGAACCTTTTTTTCTGAGCTTTCCAACTGCTAGTGTTTTCCCTCCCAAACTACCTTATATTTAACTATAGTACTCTGCATATGTTTGTGTTTTTTAACTTTTTATATGTAATTATGGTCTGTCATTATTGGAATATCAGCTCATTGCAGGTGGGGACTGTGTCATTCTTTGCATTAGTAAATTTACCATATTGCCTGGCACATAATAGGCCCTTAAAGAATACTTATTCGACATATTTTTTTTTTACCATGTTTCACATATATTGGATTACATGCCATCTAGGGGAGGGATGGGGAAGAAAGGAAGGGAAAAATTGGAATACAAGGTTTTTCAAGGCTCAATGTTGAAAAAATTATCCTTGTGTATGTTTTAAAAATAAAAAAAACTTCAGTTAAAAAAAGAATACTTGTTCATTGATTTCTGACTCTCAATTTCTTCATCATCAATCAATAAATACTTATTAAATTTCTTCTATGTTCTAGGTGCTATGATTAGCTCTGGAAATATAAAGAGAAAGGTCAGAGTCCTTGTCCTTATGGAATTGAGGAAAATAAGAAGTACACACATAAATAGGGTGCATTTATATTGTGCCTATGAAGTGCCAGACGCTGTGCTAAGTACTTTACAGATATCTGATATATACAAAATAAATATAAGTAATTTTGGGGGAAGTCAAGAGCAACTGGGGGGGGGGTCAAAAGAACCTCATGTAGGAAGTGACATTTTAAGTTGACTATCTAGGCTATTAAAGTGGAGATGAGGAAGAAAGAGCATTCCAGGCATGGGGGAAGGGGTGGGGTGGACAGCCTGTGTAAGGAGACACAGATGTAAGATGGAATGTTTTATGGGAAGGGCCGAAGGGCCCTTCATGGGAAGGCAAGTTTGACTGGATCATAGAAAAAAAAAGTAATGTGTAATCAGCCTGGAAAGGTAGGTTGGAGCCCCCGATTGTGGATCTGTAAAGTAAATGAGTAATAATCCTTGTGCCTCCTACAGAAAAGTCCCAGAAAAGTGTTTGTAAACTTTAGATTGTTATTAAAATGCGAGTGATTATTACCGAATTCCTGGGTTCTTCCTATTGCTTGCTCCTAAGACTCCATCTTTCCTTCCCTCTCCTACCAATACTCTTCCCACTGGCTCCCCAGGACAGATCCAGACTTCCATTCCCCAGGAGTCTCAGGCTAGGGCTGACCAGCTTCCTCATCCCAAAATCAGGTATCATCCCCAAAATCTGGCCACAGACACTTCCTAGCTGTGTGACCCTGGAAAAGTCACTTCACTCTGCCTCAGTTTCCTCATCTGTAAGATGAACTGGACAAGGAAATGGCAAACCACTCCAATATTTTGCCAAGAAAACCCCAAATGGGGTCATGGAGAGTCTGCCAGGATTGAAACAACTGAATAATAAAAACCAGGTTAAATGACATCTTTAATCAGCTCTAAATCTATAAACTTCTGATCCTGTAATACCCTAGGATCTCCTCTCATCTCACCAGTTGATGGTGTCAAAAGCTCTCTGCACCCCTGGAAATCTGGGGATCTGGAATTTGGTGGAGAAGTGGAAGGAGGATACTCCTTAGGGTGGGGGGTCAGCTTGGGGATCTAGACCTGCCTAAATTGCCAGCCTCTTTGAAGGGAGACAGGATCCCTGTGGGCAAAGTCACACCCCAAGATTTAGCTGGGCAAAGCAGAGTCCTGAGATGGTGTCAGGCCTGTTACTGTGTTACTTACTCTCTGTATGAGACTTGGAAAATTTGGACCTTAATTTCCTCATCTGTAAAATAAAAGGGTCAGGTTAGAGAATCTCTCAAGTCACTTCTTGCTCTAAATCTTATGACCACCAGCTTTGGTCAGGAATGGAGGGAGGGCAGGTTCCCTGTCATTCCTGGAATGTGCATTTCTGGGCCTTTGAGCTAGTGGTGTTTACCTAGGGCCTTAGGTCTTGGCACCTTGCCTACCCCTCTTTACAACCTTCCTCTCCCCAGGGATCTGCTCACTGGGGCAGGACAAGGATCCTGAAGGTTCTCTTCTTTCTGACCTATTATTTTCCAGTTTTCTCAGCAATTTTTTTTTTTTTTTTGTGAAATAGTGAGTTCTCTTCAGAAACTAGAATTTTAAAAAATTATTTGTATTTATATTTAATTAATTAATATTTATTTATTATATTTATATATATATCAAATAGTAGATTATTATAGTCATTGATTATTGTATCATGTATATCTGGCCTATTCCATTGATGTACCGCTCTATTTCTTTTCTTTTTTTTTTTTTCCGAGGCAATTGAGGTTAAGTGACTTGCCCACACAGCTAGGGTCACACAGCTAGGGAATGTTAAGTGTCTGAGATCAGATTTGAACCCAGGTCCTCCTGACTTCAGGGCTGGTGCTCTATCCACTGTGCCACCTAGCTGCCCCTACTGCTCTATTTCTTAACCAGTACCAAATGCTTTTGATGACTGCTGCTTTATAATATAGTTTTAGATCTGGTACTGCTAGACCACTATCTTTTTATCTTTTTTTTTCATTAATTCCCTTGATATTCTTGTCCTTTTGTTCTTTCAGATGAATTTTGTTATTATTTTTTCTAGCTCTATAAAATAATTTTTGGCAGTTTGATTCATATATCACTGAACAAGTAGACCAATTTAGGTTGAATTGTCATTTTTATATCAGTTCAGCCTACCCATGAGAGAAAGCTCTAGTCTAATTTTACTTCCTGATCTGCTGGAAGAGGATCCAGAAGAGGGACCCTCACAATTTGTGGGAGGTATGGTTGTAGGGCCCACTGGTTCTGATACCTAAATTTGACTAAAGTGGTGTTTTGGGAACAAGTGGGAAGTGGGTCTGGGGATCAGGAGCTGGAGTAGCCTGGGCCAAGAGTAGGGGTGGAGCTGGCTTGGAGTCATCAGTCATTGTAGCTTGGGTGTGGTGGACCCGTTGTCCAGTCTGTCCTTCCTTCCTGAACCCCTCCACCCCTACAATGTGAAAAGGGTGGAGCCATATGGGAGCTGCGATCCTGAGAAGAGATGGACTTCTATTTTTGGATCCCAAGCCAGTTACTAGTACTATGTAGTCCCAGTCCAGTCATTCCTGACCAGAGTGAATTATTGGAACTTTTTAAACCCATGGGAGTTACATTGTAGACCTCAAGATTCCTTCACAAAAGGAGTTTTTCTGAAGATGAATTATTGGTATTTTGTAGAGATAGTTCTTTCTTTTGCTCCTAAAATAAACTTTTGGTATTGTGCAGACCTAGATTTTCCCTCTTTAGCAAAATATCTATTGGTTCTTTTCCTCCAAAAGTGAGTTACCTGTAGATCTAACCCTTTCCCAAAACAAAGGTAAATCATTGTAATTACCAGAAATGGGCCTGGGCCTGGGGTACTTTGTCCATTCTTTTAACCACGAAAGGCCCCTGTACTTTGGGGCTTTCTACCTCAGTTCCGGGGAACCTGGCCTCTGAGAGAAGGCTGATTTTTTCTCATACTCTTTAGCTCATTAAACCTTCACCTCTGAGCCCTGGGGACACATTACTTAATGTTAGGATTGGCTCACATTTGCTGCCTGCCCAAAAACAGGTGTAAAAAAAGGTTGTGGGGTTTTTTTTTTTTTTAATAATGTAAATCAGGTATGGGACAAAAATTTATTTCCCACACACGAATGAAATATTAACAGAAATAAAATCTCATAGAGGACATTGACAAGGAGAATTCAGTAGCTTAACTTGTAACTACTCTTAGGTTTCCCCAGGAGGCTAATTTAAACCCTTTCAATATATAAAGAGGTTCACAAGACTTCTGATTAGAGAATTTGCATTTCACTTTGACTGTATTATCCATACAACTTCCTACATGTATATTCTCCTAAAGTGGTCCAGGTTTGGGCTAATCTCTTGTAGTGGTCATCATTTCTAAGAGTGTTGGTATAGTCCCTTGGGATTCCTTCTCCTAACAACATTCAGCTCTGACTAAAAAGACCTAGAAGTTAAACTCACAAGATTAATTTAAATTCTGGACACCTTCATCTCAGGGTAGGTCCACTTTCATCTGAAATCAGAACCCCGCCCCACCTCTCAAAACAAAATCCAAAATGGCAACTAGGGACCTGGTGCTACATGAATAAGCCATGGTGTAGAAGTTGAAGAAGGGTCATCTTACTGAAAGATTTGGAATGGCAAACTCTCACATGGTGAGTTAAAGGAAAAAACTGAGCTAGATGCATTTTCTCTTTTTTTAATTGACTTAGAGGTATCCACCTAAACTTTCTCCTTCTTCTACAATATACTACTCTTGATCTGCCCACCAATTGTATCTTGTCTTCTGAATTTAATTTAATAATCTTCCTTTCAACTTAAACCTCTTTTTTTCTCATTCCTTTTGTCTTCTAGTCCTCATTGAGACATAGCTCCCTCCTGAATATATTTATTCCTTTCACACCTTTTCTAGTCTTAGTTATTCTTTCTCTTATATCCCCTGACTCACTGAGTCTGAATACTCCTTGCTCCTCATTGTCATTTCTAGACTCTTCCTCTACCATCTTCACTAAAGAACTTCTCTTTTTTTGAGATCCACACTATCCAAATTTGTCATCCAATCCAAAGCCAGTTGATATCTAGCAATTCCAATCCAGTGATCTAGTGATTTTCCTTCCTTCCTCAATGAATTCAGTATTTATTTCACAACCTTTTCCTTCTACCCAAGTTCTGCCCTTAAAAATAGTAGGAGACTCAACTGTGCATATTGATACTCCTTCAATTACCCATATCTTCAAGTTCCTTAATAAATTCATTTTTTCATGGCTTATAACTCCACTTTACTTTAGTCACACACAAAAGGTCACACCCACAAGTGTTCCAAGGAAAAACTCCTTAGCAATGCCTTTAATCTCATTCCCTCCAGGATTTTCAGCAAATTACCTCCACTAACAGATTTAACATTTCTTTTCTTTTTAATCTTTCCCTATCTACTAGCTCTTTTCCTGTTGTCTGCTAACATATCCAAGTTTTTCTCCACCTTAAAAATATTTATACTAGATCCTATCATCTTTGATATCTAATATTTCATATCTTTCCTTCTCTTTGTGCCCAAACTCCTTGAGAAAGCCATCTATGTTTGATGTCTCTTTTTCCCTTCCTCTCATTCTCTTTTAGAATCTTTAAAGTCTGGCTTTTGATCACATTGTTCAATTAAAGTTGTCTTCTCTAAAATTATCAGTAATCTAGTGAATTTTTTCAATTGTGATCTTTGAACTTGGTTTTCTGCTTACTCTAGATTTTTGTGATACTTCTCTCTCCTATTCTCCTCCAATTTTTATGAAAAGAGATGCTCTTTCTCAGTATCCTTTGGTGGCTCCACATCAATACCATGCTCCTTAATCATAGATTCCCTCCTGGGTCCACTTCTCTTTTTTATTCACTATTAATGATCTCACTTTATGATTTCATCAGTTCCCATAAATTCAAGTATCATCTCTACACACATGATTCTCAGAGCTAGTCTATTTCCTGAGTCATGCATCTCTCCAGCTGCCTCTAGGACATCTCAAACTGGATGTCCCCTAGATATTTCCAACTCAGTATATCCCAAACAGAACTCATTATCTTTCTTCCCAAATCTTTCCATTTCTGAATTTTCCATTACTGCTGAAGGCCTTCTATTACAATCATAGTGTCATCTTCAACTTTTCACTCTCACTCATCTCACATATCCAATTCTGGCTGGCTCAGAATGTCTGAACTTGATCAGATGAAGCTGGATTGAAATGGTTTTCCTTTCTTTAGTTAGTTCTCTGTGTTGGATCTGGTACCACACATGTTTCACTGCTTTATTTTATTGTGTTTTAATTTCTGTGGTTTTAGAGCATGGATGTTGCAAAAGGAGAATTTGAAGGATTTTTAAGTCTTAAGGAACACACTTCAGCCAGTTGACAGAGGTATTACAGCTGCTTTTGGTGTGGGGAAGTTAAAAGTTTCAAGGATCATTCAGTTCTGCAATGATTGAATCAAAGCACAAAGGAAAGTATGATTAAAGATGAAGATGAAAAACAAAGCAAAAAATTGACAGACTATTTCTTTTGTATATCCTAAGTAACAATCAGAAAATAAACAACAATCTTCAAAGGGAACTAGATGCTGGAGAGATAGTTACTGATTCCTTTGTACTGGAGCACAGGTTTCTTGAAGTTGGAAGAATACTGAAAAGATCAGATTGTTTTTTTGCCTTTATGTCTTGTTTTTTGCCTTTATGTGTCCAGAAACTGAGTGACTGACTGGCAAAAACCAGATACTAAGCATTTCTTGGGAGAAAAAAACCAAACAGTTTTCATGGGTAAGACAGTATTTGTATTGGAAAAAAGTAATTTTTGATTTTGATTGGGAAAAGGTAATTTTTGTTGAAAGTTTTGTCACTCAAGGATAAAGTTAAAACTGTTGTCAGAAGAAATTCAGGTAAACCTATAAATTCTGGACCTCTTCATCAGATTGTAAAACATCTACCCTAAAATGTGTTTAGAGGATTTTTTTTTTTTTTACTTCTAGTGGACCTCAAAGTCCCATCTCTATTAAGGCAGTGATAACACTCTAAAAATACATGTATTTCTGGAATTATAGACATTCCCAAGTGGAGACAGAATGCAACATGACCTTTCATTATTCTATACTTCACAAAGATTAAAAAAAATCTAAGAGATGAAGAGAAATGTGCTTCATTAAGCCTGGTTATTTGCCTGATTTAAACACATTGAAAATCAGTAGGCTACAACATAGCATTTTCACTCTTTTCTGTTATTGTTTGCTTGCATTTTGTTTTCTTTCTCAGTTTTTTTCTTCCTTCTTGATCTGATTTTTCTTGTGCAGCAAGATAATTGTATAAATATGCATACATATATTGGATTCAACATATATTTTAACATATTTAACATGTATTGGACTACTTGCCATCTAGGGGAAGGGATGAGGGAAAGGAGGGAAAAATTTGTAATGGAAAGCTTTGCAAGAGCCAATGTTGAAAAATTACCCATGCATATGTTTTGTAAGTAAAAATCTTTAATACAAAAAAAAAAAAAAAAAAAGAAAATCAGTGGGATAGATGAAGGAGCCAAGATAGCAGTGGTAGAAAGCAATTCAGTGAGCTCTTCTGCTCTATAGACTTCTAACAGATTTAGAAAATGAACCAGTTTGAATTCTGATAGGGAAATGCAGAAAAAGTCACAATGAGAGCTTTGTCTAGTTTGTCTTGCAAAGACTGACAGAGAGCTCTGAAGACAATTAGGAATGGGTGTAGCTAGGAGCATTCACCATGTGGAGCCCTCCACCCTTCAGGAAAAGACTAGCCTGTGTACCAGGGAAGGAGGATGTCTCAGATCCTGATGGGGTAAGTACCACTAGACCCACCCCAGGACCAACTGGCAGTTTTGTTGCCCACCAGCTAGTCTTGAGTCACAGATTCTGACTGGAGTGAGTAGGGCAGTGCTATTCCTTAGCAGAGAAGCTCTGGGCAAAGTATGGAGAAAGGAAGAATTTTTAAAAATTGTCATCACCAGGATCTCATTTCTAACATATAGCCCAGCCTGCAGAGAAATTATCAGGGTAGAAATCCCAGATCAAGGGGGAGTTTGCGATTCTGATGCTCTGAGCCAATAGAGTTGAGTAGGGACCAGCACTAGTCAGTTCTTGCTCAGGCTCAAATCCAGATCAGGAACTCACAGGGTTCAGACCAGAGGGGCAGCAATTACATTTGTCTTGGATCACACTGGTTTGGAAGCAATGAAAGCTGGCAGGTACTCAACCCATCCCTGAAATCCTGGAATAACACAATGACTTAATACCCCCAGAAACCTGCCCAAAGTTTCCCTCCAGAAGTGCCACAGAGCTCAGCCCTAACATCAGATCTGAAGTTAGCAAATAGGCTAGAAAAATGGGTAACTAAAAAAAGGAACCCCAACATAATGAGATATTGATAACGGTAGCAGGGACATTCAGGACACAAATTAAGGAGAAGACAACTCAAAATCATTTACAAATTTTGCCCCAGAGAAAACACAGCCTGGGCACAAACTCAACTGTAATTCCTGGAACAGATGAAAGAAGAGTTAAAAAAAAGTTTTTAAATAAATGGAAGAATTTATTCCATAAATTATAAAAAAATTATAAGATGTAAAATTATGAAAGATATAGAAGAATTATAAAGGGTACAAACAGTTTGTCATGAGAGATTGCCAAAGCAACAAACTCCCTGAAAATCTGAGTGGATCAAATAAAAGCCCATCATCTCTGGTGTGCTAGTGCTCCTCCTCATCTTGGAGATGTCACCCAGAATTGTCACCTGGGTCTCAGTGTGGGCAAATGCAACAGAGTCCTACATGCAGTGTATCAGCAAAGGGACCCCGGTGATCTTCTGACCAGCTATCTGACCCCTTATTGTCTGTGGACTGACAATAGCTACTGCTGGTTCAATTTCCCCAAGTCCTGTTGATGGTTTGCTAGGGAACAGCTTGAGTTGGACTATGCTCCCTCTCACCCCAATGAGACAGACTTTTCCTGCTGACTTTCTAAGATGTCTTGGGTTGGAAAATTGTTTCATCCCATCTTTTTGTGGGTTTTGTCAGAATTTATTTTGAGGCATTATTCAAAGTTGTTTGGAGGGAAATCTTGGCTAGCTCAGGTGAATCCTAGCTTTTTCTCCATCATCTTGGATCTGTCCCACAAGGCTGAAGAGACTCTATCTTGAAAAAGACTGAGAAATGTCCTGCTCTCATGAACTCTGCTTGGTCCCTCATTTGGGATCCAATTATTGATCTCTACTAGTGAGGAGAAAGTGCCATAGCAATGGACTTTGGAACTTGGATTATATTCAACTGTATGTGTTTATAATAGGGCTTTTGTTTTTCTTGAGCCAAGAGGAAAGGAAATAGGGGAAAAAGGAGGCTGATTTTTGAAAATAAAATAAAAATTAACTAAAAAAACCAAAACAAAATGTGTGTAGTGTAATGAAGGCTGGAAAAATGGATTGCTAAATATGATTAATATGGAAATATGTTTTATATGACTATACATGTATAATCTCTATATGTATATATATATATATATGTATAATTTGATGATTGCTTGCTTTCTCAGTGAGGGAAATGGAGAGAGAATTTGGAATTCCAAATTTTAAAAACAAATGTTAAAAATTGTATTTATATATATTTGGGGAAAACAAAATACTAAACAATTTTTAAAAAATGATTTGTTAAAGTTATGCTTAATATCTATTTGGTATGATTTTATGATGAAAAATTAAAGAATAGGTGTCAAAATCTAATAAATTCAATGTCAAATAATATAAAACAATTGATTGCAGCAAAAGGAGGATTCATTATGTATTAAAAGTTTTTTTTTAAGTATGCAAAAACTTGAAAATGTCATTGTGGAAATCAATAAATTTACTTTTCTTCCTTCATCTCAGTTAATTTGCATACTATTGTAGGATCCTAAGCCTAGAACTAGAAGGGAATTCATCAATCCAATCTTCCCATATTATAGATGAGAAAACTGAGACCTAAGAATTAAAGGAATGTTTACTAGAGCCAGGCACATGCCAGAGAAGGTAAGAGATTTGTTGCCTGCACCCATACAGGTACTAAGTGTCACAGTGGGATTTGAACTCAGGTCTCAATGACAGTCTTATCAGAGACAGACTCTGCTCTTCTCCCCATTGCCAAAGTATTGGTTTGTCAAGACTCAGAGCTCCTGCTTCAGAACTTCCTCACCCCCCAATTAATCCTGTTGGGGCTGTTTCCCCATTTTGAGGATAGTTTTCTCCCCTCCTTCACCACTGAAAGCCATGTGACAACTCTTTTGTGACCAATTATTGGGGACACTTGTGATGCTGATGTGATCAGTGATCTTGAATCCTAGATTGAGAGATGAAAAAGGAGCCAGGGGCCAGTTTAATTCAGTTCAATTCAATAGCATTTACTAAGCACTTAGATGCCAGATTAGGTTACTTTAGTCCTGAGGCATAATACCTCCAGCTCCACCCCTTCTCCCCATTTTACAGTGAGAAAACAGGGACCTGGAGAGGATAAATGACTCGTTCTACATGATTCAGCTGGTAGGTAAACAGCAGAACCAGGATTCAATGTCACATGCTCTGACACCAAAACCAGTATCTTCCCCAATATACTACATAATCTTGTGACAGGTGCTTATTAGTGAGTTTGTAAGTGTCCCTATACCTAGTTCAGGGGAAGCAGCAGGACAATACCTGTATTTATATACACATACAAGTTCTGAGAACAATACCTCCATGAGATAAATCACAAATGAATGCTTTGTAAATATTATGTATTATATAAATATTATATAACATATGTAATATATAATACATATATACGTATTATGTAAAATGCTTTATAAATATTATCTTGTTTTATCCTTACAATCCTGGAAGGTAAGGTGCTATTTCTTCCTACTTTACAATTGAGGTAACTGAGGCAGAGATTAAATCACTTGTTAATTACTTTGTCTGGATTTGAATTTAGGGCTTCTTGACTCCCATTTAGGACCCTATCTACAACACCATTTAATTGTTTCTATAATCCTGATAGGTAGAAGAATTTCTTCTAGTTTTCAAGTAATTTGCAATATTCACAGGACAAAAGTCCTTTCTTCTATCCCTCTACATGGTGTGACATAGAAGTCTACCTACTCTAGCTCCTCCTGGAAGGAGGTATCTTACCTTTGAGTGTTCATTGCATACAGGTATTTCAGTGTATACATGTGTGGGTATATGTTGGTATGTGAAGAGTCATGGCTGTGTGGAACAAATGCCCTTCAGAGAGGCTGGGAAAGGGGGACTCTCCATTCTATGACTGGTCTTTTATGTCTTTACCTTTCCCTATCTACCTCTTTCTTGTTCTCTAGAGGCATACAGAAGGCTGTCCTATTTGGGGTAATAAAGACAAGGTCATGAAATAGAAAAGGGGAAAGGCTCTTCATCCGATCATAGAATTTAGAGTTAAAAAGGACCTAGCAAATATATCAATTAAGAAGCATTTATTGAGAACTTATTTTGTGTCAGGCACTGAGGATATGAAGATGAAAATGTAAGGTAATATAAGGTTCCCTCCAACTGTCACCTTCTGTATTCTCAAGGTTTCTTCCACCCAGAGATCAGCCAAGGGACTCAGTGGAAAATGCTGGGACTGGAGTCAACTAAGTTCAGACACTTAATAGCTCTACATTCGACCAGGGTTGGGGTGAGAATAAAATGAGATCATCTTTGTAAAACGAGATCAAAATTTGCAAATTTTAAGGTGTTATATAAATGCCAGCAATTATTGTTAGTAAATGTGACACTAATATCAGATGAAAGGCATTAATGGTTGGGGGGGAAGAAGGAGGATAGAAGGATTTGGAGGAAAGATAATGAGTTCCACTTTGGACTTGTTGAGCTTGAGATATCTATGTGGCATCCTGTTCAAGATGTTCAAGAGACAGGAGATAATGTAAACAGAATAAGTCTGATTTATAGATATATGTGCATATATTGACAATTAAACCAATGGAAGCTGATGAGGTCTCCAAGAGAGATTGTCCCTAAAACTAAGTCATTTAATTCAACAGCTTCATTTTACAAAGGAGGAAACTGACTGGGAAGGAACAGGAAGGGATCTGCCCAAATTAGGCCCCCAGGAAGTGAACAAATGGCGTTCCAAACCGGGTCAGTTCAATAGCAACTGTCTACAAATCCAAAGCCCTCAGGATGGTGTCTCTCCTTGATTTGGTCCTTGTAGAGATGAGCCCATCCGGTCAAAAGGACGGAAGCTTGGGTGGAGTGGGGAAAGCAGCAAAAAACATTACCCCAATTGACTCCCAAGTCACCATCACTCATTAACAACTTTTCCCAACAAAACATTAGATTTCATATTGGCCTTTGGCGTCACCGTGTGGTAAATATCCTGTATGACACCTGCTAGGTTAAGAAGAGGATTTTGGTGGGAAGGGAAGGACTATGAAGGTTTAAAGAGGAAGCACCATATACTGCTATGAAAGCACTCCACAAGTATTATCTCCTCTGATCCTCACGACCCTCTGGGACTAGGTGTGGTTATTATATCTATCTTCCAGGTGAGAAAGATGAGGGAAACAGTAGTTAAATGACATGCCCATGTACCTTAAGACACAGGTATTAGGTTTGTGAACTTAGGACTTCCTGACTCCAGACCCAGCATTTTCCCATGAGTCCCCTGGCTGATCTCTGGGTGAAAGAAACCTTGAGAATATAGAATGTGAGCATTAGAGGGACCTTAGAAATCAGGATGTGAGAACTGGAGGGGACCTTAGAACACAGAATGAGAGAACGGGGGGGATCTTAGAACACAGAAGGTGAGAGCTGGAGGGACATTAGAAATCAGAATGTGAGAATTGGAAGGAACCTTAGAACACAGAATGTGAGAGCTGGAGGGACCTTAGAACATAGAAGGTGAGAACTGAAGGCAACTTTAGAACACAGAAGGTGAGAGCTGGAGGGGACCTTAGAACACAGAAGGTGAGAAGGGGGGGAGGGACCTTAGAAATCAGAATGTGAGAACTGGAGGGAACCTTAGAAATCAGCATGTGAGAGCTGGAGGGACCTTAGAACACAGAAGGTGAGAGCTGGAGGGACCTTAGAACATAGAAGGTGAGAACTGAAGGCAACTTTAGAACACAAAATGTCTCAATTGATAGAGATCTTAGAATACAGAATGTGAGAACTGGAGGCAACCTTAGAATACACAATGTCAGAGCTGGAAGGGACCTTAGACACAAAATGTCAGAGCTGGAAGGGACTTTAGAACAAAGAATATGAGAACTGGAGGCAACCTTAGAACACAGAATGTCAGAGTTGGAAGGGACCTTAGACACAGAATGTGATAACTGGAGGGCGCCTTAGAACACAGAATTCAGAGCTTGAGGGAACCTTAGAACACAGGATTAGAGGGAACCTGAAAACACAGATTTCCGAACTGGACAGGACTTTAGAATTTAGAATGTTAGGGTGGGAAGGAACCTAAGAACTGCAAGAGACCTTAGAACACAGAACATAAAATGTCAGAGGCAGTCCCTAACCTAGAGGTTCTCTAGCCCTTATTTTATAGATGAGCAAATTTATAGGGTAAATTATTTGTCCAAGATTACAACAGCAGTAACTAGCAGAATAAGGATTTAAATCTGATTTCTCTGATTCTAAATCTAGTGCTATCCCTAGGATGGCAAGATCACTTAAGTGCTGACCTGTGAATACTGACTAAAAGTTACCAGTTGCTGAAGCCAGCAATTCCATTTTTCTGGCATGGGGAAAATGTTTTCTTTCTCTCTTTTAATTAAAATTTTCTTTAAAAAATTAGCAAGCATTTATCCTCTCTCCCTTACATCTCCACCTCCCCATTAGGAAAGGAAAAACAAAAACAAAACCTTTCCAACAAATATGCCTAGTCAAGCAGAACAAAATTAGTCATGCCCAAAATTGTACATCTCACTCTGCATACTTAATCTATCATCCCTGTATTAGGAGGTGGGCAGAATTCTAACTCGTCATTTTTCTGGAATCATGGCTTATTATTGCATTGATCAGAATTCTTAAATTCAAAATAGTTTGTCTTTACAGAAATTTTGTAATTGTGCAAATAATTCAAGGGCAGTTAGATGGTGCAGCAGATGAAGGTCAGGAAGACCTGGATTCAAATTTAGCTTGAGAAACTAGCTGTATGATACTAGGCAAGCCACTTACTCCTATTTCTCTCAACTGAAGCTGGAGCTGTAAAAGAAAATGCTAAACCGCTTCAGTATCTTGGCCAAGAAAACCCCAAATGGAGTTATAAAGAAAGTGATACAACCGAACAAATGGTTTTTCTTGTTCTGCTATCTTAATTCTGTATCAGTTCAAAGTGAGGTTCCTTTATATGGACTTGTGTTTGCATTCTTCTCCCCCCCATATTGTGAGAAAGTAAGTTCCCTCTTTCATTCTTTTCCTTTTCTTTTCCAGTACATCTTCCCCCATCTGCACCCCTTTCTTTCTTTTTTTCTTTTAAGATCCTTAAAACAGGACAAAAATCATTCCCAGACTCTCCGTGTTATTTGATCCCCTCTATGAATCCTGCTGACATTTTGATTTTCAGGGGATGCTTGTATCTGTCTCCCTCCCCTCTCCCCTACTATTAGAATGCAAACATTTCATTCTTATGAAGTCTTTTTGATTGCTCATATATATTTGTTCTCGAAGGCTTGAAGGTAGTTCTGATCCTTGAGTGGAGATCTGAGACTCACTACCACATAATAATCAGGATTTCAGTGGTATTGGATTAATTCTGGTTCCTTAGGGCATCTAGGATCTCTAATCTTGATCCCAGTCTTGGAGGAAGGAGGAAGCCTTCATAGTGCTCCAGTCACAGTCCTAGAGGGAAGATTTGGGACTCAAAAATGGAGAGATCTGGTACTCAACCCTACTGAGTTTTGGGACTCCTTAAATCGGTGGCCTCAGCTCTAATTATAATCTTCAGAAGAGAGAATATCAATGACTCACTAAAGGCAAGAAGCAGGGTTTACCAGGGTCACTTTGAAATTCGTCTCTATAGAGGACAGATCATCTGGGTGAGGAGCAAGTTCTGGCAATGGGTCTAGAGGAGATCCAACTTGTTTTTTATTGTTTCAAAAATGTTTTATTTTTTTCTTGTTATACATGTATATTAACTTTTTTTTTCTTTTTCTTTTTGCTGAGGCCATTGGGGTTAAGTGACTTGCTCAGGGTCACGCAGCTAGGGCATGTTAAGTATCTGAGACCAGATTTGAACTCAGGTCCTCCTGACTTCAGGGCTGGTGCTCTACCCACTGTGCCATCTAGCTGCCCCTATATTAACTTTTAAAATATGCATTTCTTCATGAATCATGTTGGGAGAGAAAAATCAGAACAAAAGGAAAAAAAACATGAGAAAAAAAAAACCCAAAAAAGTAAATAGGAATTGCAACTTGTGACTTGTTTATCCTTCATTTTCAAAGAGGATCAATGACATCATAATGTTGGGGTATGGATGCTATCCTGACTTAGTTGTAAATTGGATTTAAGTGAGGCACAGTTGCTCTGGAAAATAATGCTCATTTTAGCTGGATAGTTTATTCTTGGCTGTAATCCCAGTTCCTTTCCTTTTTGGAATAACAGATTGCTGGTCCTTCAAATCCTTTAAAGTGGAAGCTGCTAGGTCCTGGGTGATTCTAACTGTGGCACCTTGGTATTTAAATTGTTTGTTTCTGGCTTCTCACAATATCTTTTCCTTGGTATGATAGTTCTGAAATTTAGCCACGATATTCCTGGGGGATTTAATTTTTGGGTTTCTTTCAGGATGTGATTGGTGGATTGTTTCAATAGTTATTTTGCCTTCTGATTCTAAAATATCAGGGCAGTTTTCTTTTATGATTTCCTGGAAGATAGTGTCTAGGTTCCTCTTTTCATCATGGCTTTCAGGAAGCCCTATAATCCTTAGATTGTCTCTCCTAGATCTATTTTCCAGGTCAGTTGTTTTTCCTAGGAGATATTTTGTGTTTTTTTCTATCTTTTCATTTTTTTGTTTTTGTTTGACTGATTCTTGAAGTCTTAATGAGTCATTCACTTCCATTTGTTCAATTCTAAATTTTAATGTCTTATTTTCTTCAGTTACTGTTTTTAGTTCCTTTTACAATTGACCAATTACATTTTTTTGTTCATTGCATTCTTTTTCCATTTTTTCCATTTTATTTTGCAATGATCTCATTTCATTTCCCCATGTTTCTTCTAACTCTCCTTTAATATTCTTTATGCAATCTTCAAAGAAAGCCTTGTGGCATGGAGTCCAGTTTATGTCTCTCTCTTTGGGGCTCTTTCTGGAGTTGCTTTACCTTTAGGGGCCTCAGGATTTGAAGTCTGTTCTTCCATCTCTCCATAAAAGCTGTCTATGGTGAGAGCTCTTTTTGGTTTTTTTATTCATTTTTTTTTAAAGGTGTGAGGTCTGTTCAAGGCAAAGGAGGGATAGCTGCTTTAATTTGCCCTGGGGCAGTTCTGCTGATTGAGTTATTTCAGGTGCTGGGCAGTTCTGCTGATGGATTGATTGCTTTAGGGTGCTGTGTAATGGCAGCTAGGTCAGGTGCTCCTCAGGGGTTCAGTGGTTCACAATATACCCCCACAAAAGGCAAATTTTCCAAACCACCTGCTTACAATCAGGACAGATTGGCCCAAGAGGCCCACAGAAGACTCCCAGGTATGGGAAAAGCACAACGCTCTGACTCCTGTTCCAGCTCCCTGATCCAGCTCTCTGCTCCAGCTCTCTGCCCCGGTCTCCCTGTGCTACAGTCTGGGTTCAGCAGACCACCCCCCGCCCAATTAAAACAGACCTGTTTTGAAGTTCTTCCAGAGTATCTTCTAGAAATGTGTTGTCCTCCAGATATTGTGGATTTTTTTACTTCAAAATCAGTCTAGAGGTTTCATATCTTGTTGGTTTGAGGGAAGGTTAGAGGAGGTTACAGAGACTCCTGTCTGATCTCCGCCATCTTGGCTCCACCTCTTTCTTTCTAAGTCAACTGGACTGATGGTAAGACAAAAATAAAGATAACTGGTAATCTTTCATAGCTGTTGGAATAAATTGTTCTCATCCCCCTGAGGTAAAATTATTTCTGATAAAGATCAAAGGTAGTGGTTGAAGAAGACAGTAAAAAAAGATAGTAGAATGGAAGGAATTACAAAATTATCCATTACTACTGTGAATATGAATGGATGAACTCACCTATAAAATGGAAAAGGATAGCAGAATGGATTAGAACAAAGCTTAAATTGTAGGTCACAACCCCACATGGGGTTATGTAACTGAATGTGAAAGTCATGAAATATTTTGCAACAGTAAAAGGTTTCTGACTGCAATGACCAAAAATTAATTTAAAATCAAATAGGTAACTAAGGTTAAAGATTGTTTTCACATGTTATTGGAAAAAAATAAAATATTAAAACTTTTTAAAAAGCTATATAAGATTAGTAGCCATTTCCCAGTAAATAAATGGTCAAAAGATATGAACAGTTCTCAAAAGAACTGAAAAGTTTTCATAATCACATGAAAAGATTCTCTAAAGTATTAACAATAAGAGAAATGCACATCAAAACAACCCTGAGGTTTTACCTCACATATCCAGCAATTTGGCAAAAATAACCAAAATATATCAACAATCTTTTTTTTTTAAATTTAATTTAATTTTTTTTTATTTTATTTGCATAACATATGTGTGGGTAATTCTTCAACAATAACCCTTACATAGCTTTCCATTACAAATTTTTCCCCCAACTCCCCACCCCTCCCCTAGATGGCAGGATATCCACTACATGTTTATTATGTTAAAATATTGGCAAATTGAATATATGTATACATATTTCCAAACTTGTCATTGTTGTGCAAGAAAAATCTTGTCTACACAAATGAATATATCAACAGTCTTGAAAGGACTGTGGAATGATAAATACATATATATTGTTTTTTTTTAAAGCTTTTTATTTGTATAACATATGTATGGGTAGTTCCCCAGCATTGATCTTTACAAAGCTTTCCATTACAAATTTTACCCCCAGTCATATATATTGTTGATAAAGCTATGAAATGGTATCAATCATTTTTTCCATTTCTTTTTTGTTAAAGCTTTTTATCTTTCAAAACATATGCATAGATAATTTTTCAATATTAACTCTTGCAAAACCTTGTTCTAATTTTTCCCCTCCTTTCCCTACTCCCTTCCCCAGGTGGTGAGTAGTCCAATATATGTTAAACATGGTAGAAATATATAGTACCAACCATTTTGGAAGGCAATTTGGAATTATGCAAATAAAATTATTAAAATGTCCATAGCCTTTGAGTCAGAGACTCTGGGCTTATACAAAGGAAGTCATTCATAAGAAGAATTCTCCAAAATATTTATAGCAACAATTTTTGTGATTGTGTTTGGAATTGTGGGGAATGATTAAACAAGTTGTATAAAAAGTCCAATAACAATATGCTTCAATCTGCATTCAGGTTCCATTAATTCTTTCTCTGGAGGTGGATAGCACTTTTCATTATAGGTCCTTCAGAATTGCCTTGGATCTTTGTATTTCTGAGACTAGTTAAGTCATTCACAAATGATCATTGTACAATATTGCTGTTATTGGTTCTGCTCACTTCACTTTGTATCGATTCATATAAGTCTTTCCAGATTTTTCTGAAAGTATCCAGCTCATCAATTGTTTTTTTTCCTTTATTAAAGCTTTTTATTTGCAAAACATATGTATGGGTAATTCTTCAACAATGATCCTTACAAAGCTTTCTGTTACAAATTTTCCCCCCTAGTCTCCATCCCTTTCCTAGATGGCAGGAAGTGCTCTACATGTTAATTATGTTAAAATACTTGACAAATCAAATATATGTATACATATTTCCACACTTATCTTGTTGTGCAAGAAAAATTGTATCTACAAGAAAAAAAATCTGAGAAAGGAAACACAATGCAAGCAAACATCAATAGAGAGTATGAAAATGTTATGTTGTGGTCCACATTTCATATCTCTCTTTCTGGGTGTATACAGCTCATCAATTCTTTTTTTTTATTAATACTTTTTATTTGCAAAACATATGTATGGGTAATTCCTAAACATTAACCCTTACAAAGCTTTCTGTTACAAATTTTTCCCCCCCTACTCCCCACCCCTCCCCTAGAGAGCAGGATATCCACTACATGATAATTATGTTAGAATACTTAAATCGAATATATGTATAGTTATTGCCACACATCATTTTTTTGTTCAGGAGAAATCGTATCTATAAGAAAGAATAATCCGATAAAGGAAATACAATGCAAGCAAACATCAATAGAGAACATGAAAATGTTATGTTGTGGTCCACATTTCACATCCCTCTCTCTGGGTGTATATGGCCTTCTTCACTGAACAATTGAAATTGGTTTGAAGCATTTCATTGTTGAAGAGAGTCATGTCCCTTAGAACTGATCCTCATATAGTACTGTTGTTGCCGTGTACTGCTCCTGGTTCTGCTCATCTCACTCAGCATCAGTTCATGCAAGTCTCTCCAGGCCTCTCTGAAATCGTCCTGCTGGTCATTTCTTACAGAACAATAATATTCCATAACATTCATATACCATAATTTATTCAGACACTCTCCAATTGATGGGCATCCCTTCAGTTTCCAGTTTCTAGCCACTACAAAAAGAGCTGCCACAAACATTCTTGCACATGTGGGGACCTTTCCTTCTTTTATGATTTCTTTGGGATATAAGCCCAATAGAAACACTGCTGGGTAAAAGGGTATGCACAGTTTGATAACTTTTTGCAGCTCATCAATTCTTACAGCATAATAATATTCTATCACAATCATATACCACAACTTGTTCAGCCATTCCCAAATTGATGGGCATCCCCTCAATTTCCAATTATTTGTTGTCACAAAAAGAGCTATTATAAACATTTTTGTATATAGAGGTTCTTTTAGTTTTTTAAAAATTTCTTTGGGATATAGACCTAGTAATAGCATGCTGGGTCAAGGGGTATGCACTTGTTTTATAGTCCTTTGGGCATAGTTCTAAATTGTTCTTCAAAATATTTGGATCAGTTTACTACTCCACCAACAATGAATTAGTGCATTAGTGTTCCAATTTCCCCACATTTCCTCCAGCATTTATCATTTTCCTTTTCTGTCATATTAGCTAACCTGATAGATGTGAGGTGGTACCTTAGAGTTATTTTAATTTGCATTTTTCTAATCAATAGTGATTTAGAGCATTTTTATATGACCGTAGTTAACTTTGATTTCTTCATTTGAAAACTGCTGTTCATATTCTTTTATCATTTATCAATAAAATCATCATTAATGTATTTGAGAGATAAGGTCTTTAATAGAAAAACTTGCTATAAAATTCTCCCCTCCTACCAATTTTCTGCTTTCCTTCTAATCTTGGCTGTATTGGTTTTGTTTGTGCAAAACCTTTTAAATTTAATGTAATCAAAGTTATTCATTTTATATTCTGTAATGTTCTCTATCACTATTTTGGTCATAATTCTTTCCTTATCAATAGATTTGGCAGGTGAACTATTCCTTAGTCTCCTACTTTTCTTATGTTAACACTTTTTATGTCTGAATAGTATCCATTTTGACCCTATCTTAGTATATGGTGTGAGGTGATGGACTATACCTTGTTTCTGCCAAATTGCTTTCTATTTTTCTGGAAGTTTGTCAAATAGTGAGTTTTTGTCCCCAAAGTTTGGAAATTTGTGTTTCTCAAATACAAGATTACTATGGTTGTTTTGTGTACCTAATCTATTACAATGATTCACCATTCTATTTCTTAGCCAGTATCACCTTGTTTTGATGATTACTGCTTTATAGTACAGTTTGGGATCTGGTGTGACTAGGCCACCTTCCTTTAAATTTTTTTTCATCAATTCCTTTGATATTCTTGATTTTTTGTTATTCCAGATAGATTGTTATTATTTTTTTCTAGTTCTATAAAATTTTTGGTAATTTGATTGTTATAACACTAAATAAGTGTATTAATTTAGGTAGAAATATCATTTTATTATTTTTGTTCAGTCTACCCATGAATAGTTAATATTTTTCTAATTATTTAGATCTGGCTTTATTTGTGTGAAAAATGTTTTGTAATTGTGTTTATATAATTCCCAGGTTTGTCTCAAAAGAGACTTCCAAGTGTTGCATATTGGCTACATTTGTTTTAAATGGAATTATCCTTTCTATCTCTTGCTGCTGAACTTTGTTGGAATATATAGAAATGCTGATGATTTATGTAGGTTTATTTTATATCCTCTGACTGCTGAAGTTGTTAATTATTTCAAATAGTTTTTCAGCTGATTTTCTGAAATTCTTCAAGCATACTGTCATATTATTGGCTGAGTGATAGTTTTGTTTCCTCATTGCCCGTTCTAATTCCTTCAATTTATTCTTCTCATTGCTATAGCTAGCATTTCTAGTATGATATTAAATAATAGTGGCGATAATGGACATTCTTGTTTAATCCTGATCTTACTGGGAAAGCTTCTAACTTATCTCCATTACAGATAATACTTACTGTTGGTTTTAGACAAATACAACTTATCATTTTAAGGAAATCTCCATTTATTTCCATGTCTTTTAGAGTTGTTAATAGGATTGAGTCTTGTATTCTGTCAAATGTTTTTTCTGAATCTATTGAGATAATTATATATTTTTGTTGGTTTTATTAATTATGATGATACTTTTCATAACATTGAATCAGTCCTGCATTCCTGGTATAAACCCCATCTGTTAATAGTGTATTATCTTTGTGATATGTTTCTATAATCTCCTTGCTAGTACTTTATTTAAATTTTTTGGAAATTGACCTATGGTCTTCTTTCTCTGTTTTTGCTCTTCCTAGTTTGGCATCAATGCCATATTTGTGTAATAAAAAGAATTTGATAGGATTCCTTCCTTGCCTATTTTCCCAAATAGTTTATTAAAGAATAGAATATTAATTTTGATTTGTTTTCATGACCCTTTATTGAATTTGATTTTTATTGCTTTGTGATCTGAAAAGGATGCATTTTTGCATTTGATTGTGAGGTTTTTATGCCATAATACACAGTTAGTTTGTGTATAGGTGCTATATGTCTCTGAGACAAAAATACATTCCTTTTTATTCCCATTCAGAGGTCTATCATATCTAACTTTTCTAAAATTCTATTCATATCCTTAATTTCTTTCTTGTTTACTTAATTAATTAATTTATTTTTCCAGATTTATCTAGTTCTGACAGGGGGAAGTTGAGGTCCCTCACTAGTACAGTTTTACTATTTATTTTCTTTGGTATAACTCATTCAATGTCTCCTTTAAGAATTTGGATGAATCTCTTTCTCCTATTGCCCTGAAAGGGTGTTGTGGTGGGGGGTATTGGAGGCCTCATTATAGCTACCTTTTTCAACTTTAAGAACCTATTGACAGCATTTCTTGCTGCTTTTATGTACCTATGCACATTTCTGATCTTTGGCTCCTAGCCTCTTGGACAAAAATAAGACTAGATTGTTGGGTATATTTTGGAAGTGTGCCAGAATTGGCAAACAAAAGTGTCCTACATAGCAATATGCTACACAGTAGTATAGTATTGGCTTTCAACATCTTGTTCATCTAGTACTTGGAGAATGCTAGAATTTAGTTACTGTCAGATTTATGTAGAACACAATGGGAAGAGAGATTATTGACCTTTTCAGCTGTGTACCTTGACTGAAAGACTCCTGGCTGCTGTTCTCAATTATATGTGTTAATGAACCAAGGTTGATCTTTATCAATAACAAGATGCAACTGTTAGTACAAGAATAGATTGATATCTGCATAATGATCAATTTTATATTTTTGCCATTACAATGACATTCTGTAATTTTTTTATGTCACCTATTGATCTACACTAGATATTTCTATTGCATACAATAAAAAGAAAATTTGGCAAATGATTGTTCAAATTCTTTTTCATATGATTTTTTTGGGGAAATTGTATCCTTATATGAGAACATTTCTATAATGAACATGTTTTTATTTGAGAAAATGGTTGGATATTATGTGACTGTTCAAAAAAAATCACATTTGTATCTAATAATGCTTTAAAGATGTTTTCCCTGATCAAGTGAATTTATACTGAGTTTTGTCTATTATATTTATCAACTTTATGAAGTCAGTCTATGCAGTACATAGAGAAACTGCTAAGATTGTATGTAAAAGTATTATAAGAAAAGTACTGTTTTTACAAAGTTTTACAAAAATGAATGTTGAAAAATATCCTTATATGTATTTAGAAAAATAAAATACTATTAAGGATCACAAAAAGTATTGTTTTCAGATGTCATTGTAAAAAAAACCCATGAAATCTTATAGATTTTCTCAAAGCAAAGAACTACCAGTAATATTTACTAGTATATTTCCCTTTGAAATCTGGATGTGCATATGCCTTAAGATTTTATTCAAATACCTGCTGCTAAAGGAAAAAAAAACATTTGGAAGATGAAATGAAATAATTAGAACAATTATGAAATAACAGTACCAGTGTTTCATTGATTTCATTCATTTTACGTGATTCATTGTATTTAATAATAAAACACTTCTTTTAATTGCTAGAAATTAAAAATTTTTAAAAATATATCATTTGATCCATACAAATGACTTATTTTTTGTCATGGCTTTCAGGTAGTCTAATAATTTTTTTTTTTTTTTTTTTTTTTTTTTACTTTTTGCTGAGGCAATTGGGGTTAAGTGACTTGCCCAGGATCACACAGCTAGGAAGTGTTAAGTATCTGAAACCAGATTTGAACTCAGGTCCTCCTGACTTTAGGGCTGATGCTCTATCCATTGCACTATTTAGCTTCCCTTTTCCAATAATTCTTAAATTATCTCTCTTCAATTTGTTTTCCAGGTCAGTTGTTTTTCTGATTAGAGTTTAGATTTTCTTCTATTTTTAAATTCTTTTGATTTTGTTAATTTTTTTTGATGCCTCATAAAGTTATTAGCATTCAGTTACCCAATTCTAATTTTTAAGAAATTGTTTTCTTCATTTAGCTTTTGTATTTGCTTTTCCATTTGGCCAATTCTACTTTGTAAGAAGTTATTTTTCTTCAGTGAATTTTTGTAAATTTTTTTTTTCAAATTTTTGTGCTTTCTTTACCAAATTGTTGCTTTTTTTTTCATGGTTCTCTTGAATTACTCTTATTTCTTTTCCTAATTTCCCCCTCTACTTCTCTTTTTGAGTTCATCCAATAAATCTTTTGGGGGATTGAAACCAATTCACTTTTTTTTGAGGTTTTGCATGTAACCATTTTGACACAGTTATTCTCTTTTGAGATTGTGTTTTGATCTTTCCTGTCCTTATACTAACTTTCTATAGTCAGATTTTTTTTGTTGCTTGCTCATTTTTCCAGACTATTTCTTGACTTATAATTTCATGTTAAAGTTAGGCTCTGCTTTCTAGGTAGAGAAGACAGTCTCTGAAGCTTCAGATTTTTAGTTCTATTGTTTTCAGAGCTAGTTCTAGGGATCTAGTGTACCAGTTCTCCCTCTTGTCCTGGAATTGTGCCCGGGATCCTCATATGGGCAATGCCACAGAATTCTATACCTAGTGTCAACTAAGGGTCCC
>JAJPUD010015956.1:20052-35616 GCA_023553655.1 Myrmecobius fasciatus | reverse complement strand
ACACACACACACACACACACACACACACACACACACACACACACACTCACACTCACACACACGCTTACACACACGCTCACACTCACACACACACACACTCACACACACACACACACACGCACACACACACACACACACACACAACCTCCATGATTAGGTCTTCCCATAACTGAGCACCCAGGGATGGGACAGCCACAGGTAACCGTGACTGTCCGCTGCCCGATAAGGGGCAGCTCCCTTGGCTCCAATAACAGCATTCACGTCCCACCCCCCACGGTCAGGGACCCCGGCACCCGCCCATCCTTATCACTGACCGGGTTCTGCTGCTGGGAGATCACCGCCTTGCAGGCCTCCGAAGCCTTAGTCAAAGGCTCCGTGCAGAGCAAGTGCTGCCGGAATTGCTCAGGAAGAGAAACCAGGTGCACCAGGTGGAGCAGCTCGGGCAGGTAGCGGGCCCTGGCCTCCTCCTGGTACCTGACCCACCGGAGCAGGGCCTCGGCCCGGCTCTGCTCCTCCCGCACCTGGAGCATGTCATTGGCCAGGTAGGCGGCCAGCCTCTCTTTGGGCAGCTGCAGGAACTCCTCCTCCTGAGACACGGCCTCGAAGTTCTCCTGCAGGAAGGACCAGGCTTTGGAGGACACTTCGGGGCAGCCGTGGCGCTCGCCGAAGTCGCAGATGCCCAGGCAGTTGGTGGCGTCGATCTGTTGCTGCAGGTAGCGGCTGCACACTCTCTGCACAGCGGGGAAGTGGAGCCGGTTGGACGTCTCCGTCAGAGCCTCCACGTTGTCCTGGTTGACGGTGAGCCTGCCCGTGTAGACGAAGTCCAGCAGCAGCCCCATGGTGCCGGGGTCCACGTCGGGGAGTTCCACCTGGGCGGCGATGCTCTCGGCGAAGTCCCCCGCAAACATGGCGTGGAAGTAGGGGCTGCAGAGGGCCAGCAGGCTGCGGTGACACGGGAACGCCTGGCCGCCCACCCGCAGGGTGACGTCCGACAGCTTGGGGTGGCTGCGGAAGGCCCGCAGCCCATCCAGGATGTCCCGGGGATGGGACTGGAGGCAGAAGTCCAGGTCATCCATGTTCCTCACCATGGCTCTGGCACAGACGCGTCGCCTCCGACCCCAATCTGCCTCAAAGGGGAGAAAATCAACATGGCGGAGCGGCGGAGGAAGAGCCATTGCTTCTGCTTCCCTGCCCCCTCCCCCCATCTAGCCCCTTCCCGGCTCTCATTTCAAGCCCTGGCCGCTAGTGAGGCGGACCAGGAATCACAGAGCCGGAGAGTATGGGAAATGGTCCGCCTCCCCCCTGACTGATGTGGCAGCTGGGTCCCAGGAGGCAGAAGTAAGACTGCAGAGTCACGGGTCTGGGGCTCTCCGAGGGCACAAGCCGGGGGACACGCTATGGCTCCCATTTTCATAGAAGCAGACTAAGGCTTGGGGAGGTTCGGTGACGCCCCCTGAGTCACAGGGCTGGGCCGGGCTGGGGACTCTGGGGATGGCCCCTCAGCCGGGCACATGGGCTCACCCGGCACTGGCTATTTCTGCCTACGATCCGTGCCCTCCTTCTGAGGAAATAGGATTCCTCTGACTAGCCTCTCTCCTGGACTTGATGACCGTTCTCCTGGAACATGAGTCACCTGGGGTCCCCAGAGGGGACCTAGCCCTAGCCCAGCCAACACCCCAGAGAGCTGAGCCATCTGCTATCTTCATATCCAAGTGGCCATCAGCCCTGACCCCCTGGGCCATCCTTGGGCCTCCTTTTATTCAGCCCTGACCCCAGGCCATCCTTGGGCCTCCTTTTGTTCAGCCCTGACCCTGGCCATCCTTGGGCCTCCTTTTGTTCAGCCCTGACCCTGGCCATCCTTGGGCCTCCTTTTATTCAGCCCTGACCCTGGGCCATCCTTGGGCCTCCTTTTATTCAGCCCTGACCCTGGCCATCCTTGGGCCTCCTTTTGTTCAGCTCTGACCCTGGCCATCCTTGGGCCTCCTTTTATTCAGCCCTGACCTTGACCATCCTTGGGCCTCCTTTTATCTCCTATCCTCCCCTTTGGCCCTTGGGCAGAATGACAAAGGATGGGTGACAGGGGCTGGCTGCGGTGACTGGGACCGGCCTGAGTCTCAGAGCCTCTCCCTGACATTTACTCGCCTTGCTGGGAAACAGAAGCAAAATGGAAGTGGATCCAATGGTCGATGTGGTCCTGGGCCCATGTGGGCAGGTCGGGGAAGGGCCAGGCCTGGAGGGCTCTCCGTGAAACCGGGCACGGCACCCAAGGCTCCCTGTTGCCAGGGGCCTCCAAAGGAGCAGCATCCAGAGCCAGCTTTGTCCTAAGTCACCCTCCAGCCAGACCCAGGCTTAGCCCGGCCTCCTTCCGGGCCGCTCCCTCACGTCCGTTCTCCCCTCCTCAGTCTCCCCTCCTGGTGTGGAAGGAGAGCTCGGGGCCCTTTCTCTCAGAGCCGTCCCTGGCTGAAACCAGATGTCTGTGGGAAAGCAGGAGCTTCCAGACAGGGCCCTCACACCCTCGGGATCTGGCAGGGGGGCAGAAGGAGCCCTGGGAACGGACCCTGAGGATGAAGGCCACAGATGGACAAGGGGGAGAGCGGGAAGGAAGGAAGCCTCTGCTTCTGAGCTGGAAATTCACCCCGGCCTTGCCAGTAAACCTCGGACAAAGCCCCGTTCTCCCCAGGCTAGTTATGGGCTCTGCTCTTAGCTTCCATTGGCAGGGAGCGTTTGGCTCGGGGAGTGTTTGGCCCGGGGAACGCTTGGTCCGGGGAGCGTGGCCCACAAGCTCCTCTGTCGCTTCTCCCTTCAGCCCCGTGGCAGCCCCAGTCCCGCTCTCTGAAGGTCAGCATTGCTTTACACACCATCCTCCCAAGCTGCCTCGAGCCGCTCTGACTGGGGGAATGTCTGCCTGATAAAGACTGAGGGGACAGGAGGCCAATCTGGGCCAGGAGGCAGCTCTGGGACAGGTCAGGAGACCGCTCTGGGACAGGCGACTGCTCTGGGACAGGAGGCCTCTTTGGGACAGGCCAGGAGGCTGCTCTGGGACAGGAGGCCGCTCTGGGACAGGCCAGGAGGCAGCTCTGGGACAGGAGGCTTGGCCAGACTCTCAAATGAAGGGCAGGAGCCAGTGGGAGGCCACTCTCCTGAGCTTGGGGGCCTTTCTGTGGGCCAGAACAGAGGGGCTTTGTGGGCCTGGCTTGTTAAGAGCAGAACACCATCCCTTCCTCCAGCGAGGGACGAAAGCTGCTCTTGGGGCTGCGGGGAATAGCCTTGAGCCGGTGTGAGTGGAAAAGACAAAAAGAGAAGACCCCCGTTCTCACCAGGCCCATGGGAGGGTGTCTTCCTGCCTCCCCCAATTCCCTAAGAGCCTGGGCTCCCCGGGCTGGAGCCGGCTCTCTGGGGCCCGGGAGCCCACGAACGACAGGACTCCCGGCTCCCCTGCGGCCTGACTCTGCCCAGGCCTCCCGACTCCTGGGCCTTACCTCTCAGCTTCTGGCCTTTCCTCAAAACTTGCCCTTCTCTGCCCGGGTTCCGCCGAGTGACAGGTGCTGGGCACGGTCCAGTGGGGGCCACAAAGGAGAAAGACACGAAGAAGTTTCCTCCACGGATTATGGCCCAAGGAGGCTCGGCCCTCCGAGAGCCCTGGGCGTGTGGGCCCTGGCCACGGCCCAGCAGGAGAGGCGTGCCGCCCGCCAGGCGCACAGGGGGTATTTTTAGCCCTCTGCCTGCCCCGGCTGTGGCGTGGGGGGAGGAGTGGGAGGGGGAGACAGGACACTGAGGGATTCTGTGCCGGCTGCTGGCTCTTAAAGCCACACGCCCAGCAATGGCAGACAGAAGTGGGGGGACAAGTGAGCAGACCTACTATGTGTAAGCCTGTGAGTGTGTGTGTATGTGTATGTATGAGTGTGTGTGTGAGTGTGTGTATGCATGTGAGTGTGTGTGTGAGTGAGTGTGTGTGAGTGTGAGTGTGTGTATGCGTGTGAGTGTGTGAGTGTGTGTATGTATATGTATGAGTGTGTGTATGTGTATGTATGAGTGTGTGTGAGTGAGTGTGTGTGTGTGTGTTTGTGAGTGTGAGTGTGCATGTGTGAGTGTGTGTATGTGTATGTATGAGTGTGTGTGAGTGTGAGTGTGTGTATGCATGTGAGTGTGTGTGAGTGTGTGAGTTCATGTACACGTGTGTACAAGCATGATTTGGGGCAGGGGGATCCTAGGCCACTGCCCCAGCTCTGAAGGAGCTTCGAATCCACTCGGAGGGCTGCGAGCTCACAGAGCCCTGGGCGGTGGAGTGAGTGGATAGGGCATCTGGAGTCAGAAAGACCCGAATCCGAAATCCGCCTCAGATACTCCTCAGCCATGTGACCCTGGGCGAGTCACTTGGCCTGTTTTATCACCTGAGAAACGAAGGGATTACACTCAGTGGCCACTAAGGACCCTTCCAGGCCTGAATCCAGTCAAGACCCAATAGAGACACCGTGAAAAAGAGTCTCCCATCTGAAGTCACAAGCCCCGAGTTCAAATCTTCCTGATGTGTATTGCTTGGGTGGCCCGGGCACCTTGTTTCACCTCTCAAGCTGTTTCCTTTCCTATAAGATGAGGTGGGTTGGGTCTCTGCATCTCTTCTAGATCTCAGTCCATGATCCCTAAATACTTTTGATTTCTCTGGACCTCAGTTTCCTCACCTGGAAAATGGGTGGCTGGGACAGAGTCATCTTGGGAGGTACTTTCTAACTCCAAAATACATGACCCTAAGTCACCTATCTCCCTGTGCCTCAGTTTCCTTATCTGCAAATTGAGGGGGGGAGGGCTGGAAGGACTCTGACCTCCGTTCTAATTTGCAATTAAGGATTCCAGAATTCTAGAGCGGTGCAAACAGAACGTCTGTGGGGATTCTAACAGAACCCAACCACATAAAGCTGGGGCAGCTGGGAAGCTTGCCCACAGGAAATGACCCTTGCTCTTGGTCTTGGAGGAAGAGAAAGAGTTTAACAGGCAGATGAGGGAGGGCACTGAAGGCAGGGGGGACTGTGGACAAGGCATGGAGGTGGGAAACAAGAAAATGAGGCGGGGAAGACCAAGGAGCCCAGCCCAGATGGGACGCAGAGCTCAGGAAATGCAAACAGAACGGCTGGACAGGAAGAAGAAGGTTTCTATGAACTGATATGGAGAGTAGAAAGCATCAGAAGGACCATGGACTCTGAACACTAAGCGGTCAGAGACCCAGATTTGGGCTAGATATCGGGAGCACTGTCCCAACGGGAAACGGACTGGCCCCACAGCCCCTTCCTCACAGAGGTCACTTCCTCCTAGATCTTCCATTTTAAGGGGGTCTCCCACATCTTTATTCCTCTCCAGGCTCCCCTCCTGATTCTTGGAACTTGCTCTGCAATGCCCCGTGAAGGACGCCTTCTCCTGCTTCCCTTTCTCAGTAACTGTCTTTGGGGAACTGAATTGAAAGGAATTGAAGTGAATTAAATCAAACAGAATCAAAATTGGGTTGGGCTGGATTAAAGGGGAGTGGGAGTGGGGCCAAAGCTGGAAGGCTGGGCGGTTAGAGCAAGTTTGGTCTCTCTAAGCCCTTCCGCTTCCTGTTTAGTTGAGCTAACATCCAATGAACCCTCCACCAGAAAGACGCCAACCTGAAATCCATCCAGCCCCTTTTGCCCAGTGGGCCAGAGATAGAAAACATTATATAAATAACCTGGTGACTAGAGTCTTCCAGCTCCACCTCCCACATTCACCCCCCCCCCAGAGAAGGCTTCGTTTCAGGTCTCCCCCATCCCTGCGGGACCCTCTGGATTTCAGACTTTAAATGGAAACAGAGTCCATGGTTTGGGGTTTGCTTATTTTCCCCATTCTCTGGGAGGAGCTGGCTCCTTTGGAGGGATTCTCTGGGAAGATCTTCCCATGAGTATCGGGATACTTTGCTGCTCCATATGGGGCCTGGGGGGCAGAAGTGAAGGCAGATGGCACCTGAGCAGGAATCCTTCCCAGCATCCCCAGGAACGGGCCATCGAGCCTTCACTGCAGTGCAGAAGGAGGAAGGAGGAGGAGGAAGGAGGAGGAAGAAGAGGAAGAGAATGAGGAGGAAGAGGGGGAGGAGGAAGAGGAGGAGGCTGGGCAGCACAGAAGGAATAGAAGCACTAAGGTTGGCTGCTCTTTGGAGGAGGGGACTCCCCAGGGGGCTTTCCTCTGTTTATTTGTATCAATAAGAGTAAGCACAAAGAATCACAAAGTGAGAAAGTCCCCAGCCAAGCTCAGAGCTCAGACCCTTTCATTGCCCATAAAGAAGGGAAATCAGAAGGGATAATAATAATCATTAGTCTACCCGACCTGGAAAAAAAAAATCAATTTTGTTCTGTTTTTTCTTTGGTTTTCCTTAAAGGACTTTTTTTAAAAAAAAGCCACAACTTTTTTTTTGGGGGGGGGGAGGTAGGGGGAAGACAGGAGGGAGGGAAGACCAATCATCAATTCCAATACCGGCTTAACAGTTCCGACCTGGCACTGACAAAGGAGACCCTGATGGGGCATTTCCGTCACCCCCTGTGTTTTCAGAGATTAATAAGACCATCCATCCCTTGTAGCAGAGAGAGGTGGGTAAAGGCAGGGGCCAGAGCACCTAGCGGGCACAGTGGCGGCTGCCACTTCCAGAGGGTGCCTCCTCCCCTTTCTGCCCTCTGCTGCCCGGTACTCAGCAGGCAGCAGGGCCAGGCCCAGATGCTTGGCCCTCACCTGGGAACCACAAACCTACTGGGAAGAGCACAATTCAGAGCCCAGGCTCCACATTAGGCCCCAGGGCTGTCTGGGAGGAAGCACACTTTCCCTGTTCAGGAGAAGGGGGCATCTAGGAGACCCTGGTGTCCTGTACCAACCTGCAGCTGGTTTATAGGAAACATCATCACTGCAAATGTTCAACTTCAGGGGCTCCTTATGGACCAATGTGGCCAGCCTCCTAGACTGGGGTGTGTCTGGTGGAATAATTATACCTACCTCACCCAGGATCTTTATGAAATTTCCAATGATTGGAAGCTTGTTTTGTTTAAGACTCATTTTTTAAAAAGCTTTTTATTTTTGAAATGCGTGCAAAGATAGTTTTCCACATTCGCCCTTGCAAAACTTTGTGTTCCAAATTTTTCTCTCTCCCTTCCACCCACCTCTTCCCCTAGACACCAAGCAATCCATATATGTAAATACGTGCAATTTCTAATAATATGTAAATATGTGCAATTCTTCTAACTGTATTTCCACATTTATCACGCTGCTCAAGAAAAGTCAGATCAAAAAGGAAAAAAAAGAGAGAGAAAAGGAAGCAAACAAGAAAAAGGTGAAGATACCATGTGATTTACATTCAGTTCCCATAGTCCTCTCTCTGAGGGCAGATGGCTCTCTCCATCACAAGACCATTGGAACTGATCTGAATCATCTCACTCTTGAAAAGAGCCACATCCATCAGAATTGATCATCGTATAGTCTTGTTGTTGCCGTGTATAATGATCTCCTGGTTCTGCTCATTTCCCTCAGCATCAGTTCATGCAAATCTCTCCAGTCCTCTCTGAAATCGTCCTGCTGGTCGTTTCTTACAGAGCAATAATATTCCATAACATTCATGTACCATCATTTATTCAGCCATTCTCCAATTGCTGGGCATCCATTCAGTTTCCAGTTTCTAGCCACTACAAAAAGGGCTGCCACAAACATTCTTGCCCATGTGGGGCCCTTTCCTTCCTTTAAGATATCTTTGGGATATAAGCCCAATAGAAATGCTGCTGGGTCAAAGGGTATGCACAGTTTGATAACTCTTTGGACATAGTTCCCAATTGCTTTGAGACCAGTTTTGTAAGAAACAAGTGACCTGAGCTGGAGAAGAATGACCAGACCAGAGTCACAAGACTGCATCAGAGTTTTAGAAGAAGGGATACTCCATTTTTTCCCTTTGCATTTTTTATCTGTTAGATCTACTTATCAAAGGGAATTATCCCTTTTGAGTTTTGTCAAGCACCATCCATTTTTCCATTTTCCCTTTCACATAGTCTCTCCTTCACAAGTCCCATAGTTACAAACCCTCGATAGGGTATTTCTCTTTGGCTTGATTGATCGAAAAGAGATGGCCAAGAAGTCAGGAGGACCTGAGTTCAAATCTGTTCTCAGACACTGTGTGACCCTGGGCAAGTCACTTAACCTCAATTGCCTCAGCAAAAAAAAAAAAAAAGAAAAAAGAAAAAAGAAAAGAGATGGCCAAATGACCATCCTTTTAAATTTAATAATTTTTGGCCTTGTTAATAAGATGATTAAATTGCCCTCCCCCCCAAAAAAAATAAATTTCCAATGATATCATTCATGTGTTGTTGCTGTTGTTTGCCCTTCAAAAAGGGCCGTGACCTCAGGGAGGTGACACCATGACGTACGAGTGAATTGGATTTGAGGGAGGGAGGGCTGGGCCAGGTCACCTGCCTCACTTTCCCTTTCAGAATCATCTGGGTCCAGTGACCAGATTTAGATTAAGATGATTGGAGATGGCCCTGGAAGAAATGGGAGACCGTGGCCTTTTTAAGCTAAGATTTTCAAGAGATCTCAAATTAACTGCGAGTGTTTAAAGATTAACGCTAGGTAGCAATTGAGTCAAAGAACCTCCTCCTTCATCTAATCCAAAAAATCTAAATAAATTAATTAATCCGGGAGGGAGAAAAAATCATTCTTGCTTTAGCCATGTGTATGAGAACCAAATGGATAGTAGCAATGCGCCCTCTAGTGGCTAATCTAAAGTATTACAGCTTCCTCAGCTAGGAAGAGACTGGATAGTTAAAGGGTTAACATCCAAGGAAGGAGGGTTAAATCTTTGTTGCTTGTTTTCCTCTCTTCTTCCATTTCAACGAACAAGCTTTGACATTTTGCTTGGTCATTATATTGGTCAATGTTAGGGAAGTCTTTCAATAGGCTGCTGGGCCTACCCCAGGGCAGAAAGCACAGGAATTGGAGTCAGGAAGAGCTGAGTTCAAATTCAGCCTCAGACACTTACTAGCTGTGTGATCCTGGGCAAATCACTTCCTTCTGTCTGCTTCAGTTTTCTCATTTGTAAAATGGAGGCAATACTAGTACCTACTTCCTAGAGTCATCAAGAGCCAAATAAGAAAATGTCTGTGAAGCACTTTGCAAGACTTAAGCGTTTTGTAAATGCTCACCATCGCTTCTGTCGTTCAGTCATTTTCAGTCATCTCTGACTCTTCACGACCCCCAATAATTGCCTTTGTCGTTCACCATTTTTAGATATCTCTGACTCTTCATGACCCCTTTGGGGGTTTTCTTGGCAGAGACACTGAAGTGCTGTTTCCCTCTCCAGCTCATTTTACAGGTGAGTAAACCAAGGCAAATGGGGTGAAATGATTTGTCTAGTAAATATCTGAGGCTAGATTTGAACTCAGGTTTAGCCTGACTAGAGGCCCAGTGTTCTAGCCACTGTGCCACCTGGCTGCCCTCACTATTGCTACTAGCCAGTATTTCTATAGCTTTAAAGTTTTCCATGTGTTCTATATTTCTTGATTTTTGGTCTTTTTATGATGTTGGTATTGCATAAATTATTCTCTGGGTTCTGCTTGCTTCAATGAAAACTCCTGGGCTCCTAGGCCAAGCCTTGATTAATTCATACAGCCAGTCGCCTCATTTGACAGAGAAGGAAACTGAGGATCAGTGAAGATCCCACGATCACCCAATAATCCTCAGAAGAGTGATTTGAACCCAAGTCTCCTGATTCAAGAGCCACAGCTCTTTCCACAAGACCTTGCTTCCTCTGTCTCCTCCCAGGTCTCACTCAGTCATGTGGAAGTCTCCTTAATGTGAATCAATTCTCATTTTCTTCCCGTTCACCTGTAGATCATAGACTTGGAGTTGGAAGAAGCCGTCTACTTCAGACCCCTCATTTCATACAGGTCAAGTGACTTACCTAGCAAGACACAAAGGTGTGTTTGGAACCCAGAACTTCTCCCTCTAAATCTAGCCTTCTCTTGTCCCTGTACCACAAGCTGCTAATAAAATTCTAATGAGCCAGATGCTCTGATCACTCGCTCCCTGCTCTCAAATTACAGACAGCTAGGGGAGAGTCTAGATTTTCTTCTCACCAAAAAAAGCAAAGAAATCGTATCCTATCCCGCCCCTTCTCCCATCTCTGGCCACTCACCCAACTCGACAGCCTAGATGTGAGAAGGGAGGGACTATGGGTACCACAAGGACAGTGACTTGGCTGCCCTCCCCTGGTCTGCTGGGGTGGGCCAAGGAGACAAATTACCCAGAGTCATGTGATGAGATGAACCAGGGAGGCTAAGTTGGAAGCCTTCAGATAAATGTTCTGTGACATCCCACTATTCATAGAACAGCATCGCTTACAACTAGTAGAGACATCTCCTCCAAAGCAGCCTTCTCCCCACTTCATCCTAGGGCTGAGCTAGCTAGCATCCGAGCTTGGATTTGAACTCGCGGATCTGGGACTCCCAGCCCCCTGCTCAACCCAACGCGCCACCTACATCCGCCTAAAATATTCCCTAAATGCCGAAACCCGGGATCGAACCAGGGACCGTCAGATCTTCAGTCTAACGCTCTCCCAACTGAGCTATTTCGGCTCCTAGCAGCCTGTGTGCAAGAGCCCTGGAAATGAAAGTTGTTACATCAAAGTCTGGCCCCATCCACTGATTCGACACCGGAAACTGATGCACTTTAACCCAATGGGCACGAAACTAAAGAAGATGCATTAATGACTACCGGCCTTTCCGGGGCATCCTATAGACTCCCCGGACCCTTCTCTCTATGCAGCTGCTAACACTTCCTAGATACGGTACACATGTTCCATCCCCCCCATTAATAATTGTAATGGCTAATGTTTCGATAGCACCTTAAAGTTGACAAAGATAATATCTACATAAACATATATGTGTATGTACACATATATGTATATATGTACACACACATATGTAGATTCTCATTTAAGGTGATTGAGGTGATAGTAAAATCCTACATTTTACAGACAAGAATATGGAGGCTGGAAGTCATTCAGGGCCCTCCCAAGATGACCTAGCTGCTAAGAGTCTGACCTGAATGGAGCTCTATCCTCTCCCAGTCCAGAGCTTTATCCACCAGACTGTCTAAAATGTTCCCCAAAAAGCCGAAACCCGGAATTGAACCGGGGACCTTCAAGATCTTCAATCTAACGCTCTTCCAACTGAGCTATTTCGGCTTCTCGTGAGAGTCTCTGGTGTAGGAAGAACAGGGTGATGATTGCCATTTTGTGCATCTCAGACTTAGAATCTCCCAGGGAGAAGGCCCCTCAGAGGCCAATAAAGCCAGGCAGTGTCTAATCTGGAATCCCCTTGGGAGCACACTTTGGGATCCACTGTGGAATAGCTCTCCAGATCAGGATATATTATGAGATGATTCAGGCCAGTTCCAGTGATCTTGTGATGGGGGATCCATCTGCACCCAGAGAGAGGCCTGTGGAAACTGAGGGTGGATCACAACAGAGCACTCTCACTCTTTTTGCTGTTCATTTGTATTTTGTTTTCTTTCTCATTTTCTTTCCTTTTTGATCTGATTTTTCTTGTACAGCAAGATAACTGTATAAATGTTTACATATATTGGATTTAATGTATTTTAATAATTTAATTTAATAATAATTTAATAATGTATAACATCTATTGGATTGTTTGCCATCTAGGGGAGGGGGAGGAAAGGAGGGGAAAATTTGGGACAGAAGGTTTTGCAAGGGTCAATGTTGAAAAAATTATCCAGGCATGTTTTGTAAATAAAAAGCTTTAATTAAAAAAAAAGAAAGAAAAAAAGAGAAAGAAAAAGAAAGAAAGAAAGAAAGGAAGGAAGAAAGAAAGAAAGAAAGAAAGAAAGAAAGAAAGAAAGAAAGAAAGAAAGAAAGAAAGAAAGAAAGAAAGAAAGAAAGAAAGAAAGAAAGAAAAAATCGTGCATATGTTTTGAAAATAAAAAGTTTTAATAATAATAAAGATTAGAATGTATTTCCTGACATGAAGCCTCAAGTGGTCCCTCCATGACTTCCCCTCATTGTTCCTGAGTCTGCCGTCTGGGCCCAAGTCAACAAGACACATCCCTCTTCCAAAGGACAGCCTGTCAAATACTTGAACTGGGTGGCCATGATTCCACCCTTCCCCCAGACTCCTCCACGATCTCCCGATACAAATGTTTTAAAAGAAACACGTCAGCCCTTATCCCTCCCTCGTCCTTTGAACCAATATTGTTCCTTCAAAATAAGGTATCGCCTTCCAGAGTCAGATTTCATTCATGGATCCTCATCCCACCAAGTTTCAATGATTAACCCATTCTGTAAATATTTCATATTGACCTATTTACATGTTGCTCCCCCTAGTAGCTCGCAAACTTGAGCGTTGAAAGTGATTCATTTTGGGGTCTGTGTACCCCCCAATCCCAAATGTAATGTTTGTGCATTGGAAATGCTTCAGAAATCGAACTAAATATTATTGGCTCATAGATCTAGAAGGGCCAGCCATCATTTTATAGAGGAGGAACCCGAGACCCATCACAGTTAAAGTGACTTATTCAAGATCACACCATTAGAAACTTCAGAAGCAAGATGTGAAGGCAGTTCTTTGATATGAATTAACTCTCTTTCCACTGTACCCATTGATCAGATGCATAAATGCAAATATGGTTGAAATTCTGGTTTTCCAAGGGAAGATGAGGCAAAAAAGGCAGGTGGTAAGGAAGTCAGTGAGAGGCAAATGGAGTGTGATGGGCCCACTGCACAGTCTGAATGAGGCAGAGAGGCCTGGGGTCTTCCAAAATCATCAGATCTGAGGATGGAGACCCTAGCAGGCATCTAGTCCGACCCATATCCAGAAGGAATCGCCACTATCCCATGTCAACAAGTGCTTGTCCAATGTAGATTCCAACCCTGCCCTCTCTGCTCTCCCAGTTCTACTCCCCTCTGTTCTTAGTCTCCTTCACTGATTTCATTTCTATCCAAAGGTGTCCCCAAAGCCCTTTCCTAAGCTCCTTCCCTTTTCCTTCTATGTCCTCATGCCTAGTGACTTTGCCAGCTCCCATTGTCCCCTCTTTCCAAATGATTCCCACATCTATTCAGCACGAGACTCTCTGCTGAGCTACAGTCCCACCTCAGCCAGTGTCTTAGGGACATCTTGGACTGATTGTCCCATAGGAGTCAGATTCCCATACCCCAAACAAATCTCAAGGCCTTTCCTTTACAGCCAGGCCGGCCACATCCTCACAGTCAGCCAGGCTGCCCGGCACAGGGTCATCCTGGACTCCTCCCGCTCACACTCACCCATCTGTGGCCAAATCCTGCCTTTTAACATCATATATGTGTGTGTGTGCATCCATACACATATGTGTGTATGTGTGTATACACAAAGACCCACATGATACGCCTGTAAATGTATATTTTATATATCTGTGTATATATGTACAGATCCATGTCCCAAGACAGATTAGTCTTGTATGAACATTTTCATCACCAGTTTGGAAAAAGGCATAAAGAAGAGCTGCCTCAAGTGTGCAAACGACCCAAAGCTGGTCATGGCGATTACCGTGTCGGGTGACGATTAAGTCTGAAATTAAGATCCGGGGTTTTTGATGGACACAATCTGTCAGCGGTGTGATAAGGCAGCCAAAACCAGCCCAGGTGAGCTGGGGGGCAGGAAGAGGGGCTTTCTGTCCAGTCCTAAGGAGCGGATGGTCCTGCCGCTCTCTGTGCTCATTTGAGCAAATCCTCAGTGCCGCCTTCAGTCCTGGGCACCACATGTTTTTAAAGGACATTTCTAAGTTAGGAAAATGATGGAGAGAGTGAGGGAAACATGGCGTCCTTGGATCCATAGAAGGCAGAGAATTGCAAGTTTAGCCTCGCCTGGAGAGACTTACGGGAACTGATGCTGAGGGAAATGAGCCGAAAAACATCGTACACGGTGACAGCAAGATTATACGATGATCAATTCTGATGGACGTGGCTCTTGTCAACAATGAGATGATGAGAACCAGTTCTGATGATCTTGTGATGATGAGAACCATCTCCACCCAGAGAGGACTATGGGAACAGAGCATTTGCAATTCTTTTGCTGTTGTTTGCTTGCATTTTATTTTCTTTCTCATGTTTTTTCCTTTTTGATCTGACTTTTCTTGTGCAGCCTGATACTTGTATAAATGCAGACGCCTATATTGGATTTACAAATATATTTTACTATGTTTAACATATATCGGATTACTTGCCATTTAGGGGACGAGGTGGGGGGGAAAGGGGGGAATTGGAACAAAAGGTTTTGCAAGGATCAATGGCGAAAAATTCTCCTGGCATATGTTTTGAAAATAAAAAAAACTTCAATTAAAAAAAGTTTAGCCCCAGAAAAGAAAAGGCCGAGCTGCCCATGCTTTCCTGCCATCTCCTCCGCAGGTGGTTTTTGGGGACCTAGTGGTGTCAAACGGGGGTCTCTCCCGCCAGAAGGGAGGGATGGCTTTTGCCTTTCTCTGTTCTCAGTCTTGAAGGCTTGTTGACTAGACGCCACTAAATGGCTGTAGAATGGTGGCTGAGACACGGGACAGTCTTACAGGATCGGAGGGAACTGCCAAGGGATGGCTTGAATTTTGTGCAGATTCCCAGTCACTGTCTTCATTTCCATAATTTTGGAAACTGACAAAGCCCCTCCCTTCCTTACCAAAACTGCCCACAAGAGTTCCCATTTTACTGATGGGGCAACTGAGGCGATGGGGGACATTGGTCCATGATCTCAAGGAGTAAAGGATCATAAGATGCAAGTTCAGGCCTGCTTAGTACAAGCTCTTTCCACCCTGCCTCAGGAAGACCATCCTGACGTCTGAGCCTCGGGACAAGAAGGAGCCTCCCCCCATCGCCGGGGATCTTCAGGCCGACCTCTAAGTGAAAGGTTGAAGAGGGGATTCTCGGTCAGCGGTGGGTGGGCTACCTTTTCCACTCCAAGACTTTGTGATGAGATGGGGTCCTTCAGTGGGGAGAGGAGCATTCTGGGAGCTGATTCTGCCATGTGCCAGCTCTGTGACACTCCGGGAGCCTCCAGAGGAGCCACCTTGACTGCGTGGAGGGGAGCTTCCACGCCAGGAGTTGCTCCTGACACCCGGAAGCCAGAGGGGCGGAGGGAAGGTCACAGTCCATGCTTCTCTTCCCAAATGGGCTAATAGATTTGCAGATTGGAAGACCTATTCGGCCACTGTCTGAGAGGTCTCCCTCCACATCTGCCCAAAGGAGAGGCAGAAAAAGGCCGGCCACAGGAGAGGTACGGGGGCGCGGCGGGTGGGTCTCCAGCGTCTGGTTACTAACACACACACATGCGGCGCACAGACCCACCCGGCGCACACAGACCCACGCGAAGCCCGGGATGGCCCCGGCGGCCTCAGTCTCCGAAGTTGAAAATCTCCGCTTCTTTCTCCTTCCAGAAGGCAAAGCTTCTGTCGATGTAGCCGCAGACGTCCTCGCTGTTAAAGCCGCCCAGCTCGGGGCCCGCGCAGGGCCTCGGGCCCCCGGGCCCCCGGCGGCCGGCCCAGACCGGGGTCAGC
>JAJPUD010015956.1:0-19652 GCA_023553655.1 Myrmecobius fasciatus | reverse complement strand
AGACCGGGGTCAGCCCCGACTTGCGGCCGGGCTCCCCCTCGCCGACGGGCCTCCCGCCTCCGCCGCCAAAGAAGCGGGCTTTGATGTCCTCGAAGCCGTCCTTCCAGCTCCTGCGGCCCGCCTGGATCTCGTCGGTCACGGCCTTGTGGAAGCTGCGCACGGTCTCCCAGCTGTGGCGGCCCAGGTGGTCGAAGACCTCGAAGCAGAGCAGGTGGCGCATCTTGCGCTCCTCGGGGGGCAGCTCCAGCTCCAGGATCCGGAAGTAGCCCAGCATGAAGAGGTCCAGGCTGAGGCTGTGGTAGTCCAGGGGCTCCCCGGCCACGTGCGGCAGGAACATCTCCGGGGAGTAGGTGACGGGCTGGCGGCTCAGGCGCCGCAGCTGCCGGGCGGGCACGTGGGCCATCACGTCCTTCCAGTTGCCCAGCAGCTGGGAGATGACGCTCCTCTGCCGGAGCAGGCGGCCGACCTTGGCTGGCTGGCGGAGGGGGGCTGCCGCAGCGGGCGCCCAGGGCGGGCCGGCCTTGGAGGACTCCAGGGTCCTCCTGGCCGCCGTCCTCAGGGCAGGGGCGTAGGCCGACTTCTTCCAGTGACTCAGAAAGAGCATGACGATCCGTTCCTTCCTCAAGCTGGCCGCCTCAGGCGCGGGGATGGGGCAGGTGCCCGCCTCGGAGGAGGCCTCCTCGCAGCTGATGCCCGAGTCGCTGGCCTCTTCGGGGTCAGCGGAGGCTTGCCTCTCGGCCGCCGGAGCGTCACCGGCCCCCCCAGCTTCCCAGGAGCCCCCTGGGCCCTTCTCGGGGGGGACCCTCCCTCCGCCGGGCGCTCCCGGCTCGGCCTGCTTCTCAAAGTTGTCCCGGAGGCTTCTCACCGACACGCCGCACTCCAGGATCTCCTTCTCCGCGCTGCTCCCCGAGGGGCCCACGGCACCCCCCCGGGCCCTGAACGAGATCCTGGGGACGGGTGTCTCCTTCACCTTGGCCAGGCCGTTCATGCTCTTCAGCAGCACCGACAAGCTCTTCACCATCCCCGAGATGTGGCTGCACCAATATGGCAGCGTCTGGGCCTCCTGGGCGGCGGCCGGAGAGGAAGACTCTTCCTTTTCCGGATTGGGGCTCAGGAAGCGGCTGTTGACGGTGATGTTGACGATGGGAGCCGGGAGGAGGCTCTGGAGCTCCTCGGCCAGGCGCCCTAGCTCGCTCTCGTACTCTTGGCACCTCTTCCTCATCTGCAGGTTCTCGATCTGCTTCTCCAAGTACACCAGGTCGTCCTCGGTCAGCAGCTCCCCGTAGGGGCCCAGGATGGCATTGTGGATCTGAGAGTACCTCCAGTCGCCCACCTCGGTGGGCTCGCTGCCACTGATCTGTCAGGGAAGAGAGAGAGAAGAGGTGGTGGAGATGGGGCTACCATCCCACTTCTAGCTCGGAGGGATTAATAACTCAGCTGGTAAGGCCTTCCAGGCCCCAGGGCAGTTTCCCCAATTTAAAATTCATGGGATGATATCCTGGCCCGCCCCTGGCTCTCTATAAGGGAATAAGCTGCTTCTCTCCTTATGTAGGCTTTGGGGTAGGGAAGACTGAGGGAGGGGGTATTCCTTGTGAGCCCCAGATAGATTTCCAGTCAACATTTCAAAGGATTAGTACTCTCAGGGTCACAGGAACTCCCTCCAGTAAGACAAGACTTCACCCATTCCCACTTTCCCATTCTGTGCCATCCTTGTCCATTTTCCCCATTTGCCTTCCATCTTAGATGAGTCCAGAGTGTCTTTTGGGGTCAAAGAGAATGACAAAAGTCTTCTCTCCATCCCTAGCTGCCCAATGTAATCACCCTTCCAAGGGCCTCATAACTTGTGTTTCTCCAAGTCCCATTTTCTGGCGTCCTTGGGTTGACTTCTAAGGCCATTTTAAAAGACTACCAGGATCTCACTATCTCGGTTTGGATCACTGGGACAGGTTTCCAAATAATGATCAAAGCACAGATCCAATCAAGTCTGTACCAACAACCGCAGACCCCAGACATAATTCATAAGGTGATGGTTCTTGATCATTGTCAGTCTCTGCAAATGGTCAACCTGGACGCTGTTATGGGTCGGCTTGGCTCTTATTGTCGATAGCTCTGGTGGGGCTATTGGATGCGTTCACAAGAAAATCATAAAGTCTCTTTAGAGAGGAAATATCCTCGATAAGCAAAGACCCTCAATGCTCTTCTGAATCGAAATAATAATAATGGCTAACATTTCTATAATGCTTACAATGTGCCAGAAACTATTGCTAAGCACCCTACAATTATAATCTCACAACAATCCTGGAGGGTAGGTGCTGCTATTGTTCCCACTTACCATATGAGGAAACCGAGGCAAACAGAAGGTTGCCCAGGATAACACAGCTAATAAGCACTAGCCACTGTGCCACCTGCAATGGCACTCTGCTTGCAAAATATACACCGCAGTGGTATGGTAATCTGTGGAACAGTTTATCCCTTCTGTATTAGAGACATTTTCCTTGTTACTCATATTGCTTGACTGTTTAATACTGCCTTCTACTTGGAAAAAGTGTGTCCTCTGATTGGTCTGGTAAAGGAAATATTGGTGGGGGCTCATGGGCTGGGATTTTTTTTTTTGAGGGGAAACTAATCTCGACTCTGAGGTAGTTTTCAGAAGGAGCAAGATTGAGGGAGATATATAACAAATGTATTATATAACCAGGCTGCACAGTAGGAGAGCACAGAGTAACACATCCAAAGTCTGCTTCCTCAGTTCCCCTGAATGGGATTAGTAATTTCAGAAAGTATTATCAGCTTCACTCTCCATGATAAATTTCTCATTTACAAGACAATGATTCATTTCCACTCTCTTTTCCAGAGGGAAAATGGCCTCTAGAGAAGAGGACCCCATCTGTAGGGAATATCTCCTCCTCACTGCCCCCCGCCTACTGCTCACTCCAGCCATTTCTTTTGTTCTAGATGGCTGGTCCCTACTCTCACGTTTCCCTTCTAGTCTGTGGGTCCCCTGGGCTCCAGGATAAGAGGCTTCCTGGCTGGGGTGGATCCTGTTTCAGCATCGATGTCTCTTCGTTGTTGGTCTATTAGACAGCCCATCCCCTAGTGCTCCAGGCTTGGTGTATTCCTCCCCGTCTCCTGACCACAAATTCGATTCTTGACCCCCTGCTTCCACTCTGACCACCAGTTTCTGGGGCCTCCTGAGACCTGTGTTGCTTGTAGCCCTAGCCCTGAGCTTTTGTTCCCTCGCTTTCCCATCTACAATCTAGTCTTTATGCTGTTATTCTGATTGTTCCAGCATGACACAGACCCTCTCCTCATCCTCTCTCCTCACACTCACCCAATTCAAGAGAATATGACCTTCTCTCTGAGCTTTTTTTCATGATCCCACTGTGGCCCCCTCAGGGCCAGGACATTCATCCATCCTTGCAGCCTTCTCATCCTGAGACGACCCTCTGCCATAACCGCCTCCTTCTCCCAGGAAGGAGTTCCTCCTGGGATCTCATTTGGGTGAGGGGTCCAGACCATTCAACCTTCCCAACTCTCCTAACTGTACTTCTGACCGCCCCCACTATCTTTGCAGCTTCCACTGTATGCTGGCTTCTTCCCTTAGAATGTAAGCCCCTCCAGGGCAGGGATGAGCTCACTCAGCTTGTCTTGGACTCCCCAGTGCCTGGTACACAGTAGACACTAAATAAATGTCTGTCTTCAAAGGGCTATAAAACTCTGCATATCCTTTGACCCAGCAGTCCCATTACTGGGTCTGTATCTCAAGGAAATCATAAAGGAAGGGAAAGAACCTACATGTGCAAAAAAGTTTGTAGCCCCTCTTTTTGTGGTAACAAAGAATTGGAAAATGAGCAGATGCCCCCAAATTGGGGGATGGCTGAACAAGCTGTGGTACATGAAGGAAATGGAATATTATTGTTCTATAAAAATGATTTTTAGAAAGGCCTGGAAAGATTTACAGGAACGGATGCTGAGCAAAACAAGCAGAACCAGGAATACACTGTATACAGTGACAGCAAGATGGTGGGCTGATCAACTATGAAGGACTTGGTTCTTCTCAGTGGCTCAGTGATCCAAGGCAATCTTCATAGACTTTGGACAGAAAATATCATCTGCATCTAGAGAAAGAACTAAGAGACTGAATGTAAATCAACACATGCTATGGTCACTTTTTTGGGGGGTTTCTTCCTCTCCTATGATTTTTCCCTTTTGTTCTGATTTTTCTTTCCCAATATGATTCATAAAGCAGTATGTATTAATTTTAAAAGAGAGAGAAATAGATCCTATCTTGGTCAACCATCGACCAGCTTCTCCCAGAAAGCACTGTACCTTCCCCTCTGTCATCTCCTCTGACCAAAGGCGGGCCTGCAGCTTCCGCACCATAACCTGCCGTTTCCATTCTGGGATAGAGTGGCCGTTCTCATCCTCGGTGGGCACCAGAGCGTCGATGTCCGACGGGTTCAGTTCTTCCAGTGGAAGTGAGACGAGGCCATCCTTGTTGTCGTTCTGTGGTTCCATCTTCTTCTTCCCCTGCTCGGGGGCTTTCTCCTCATTGTATATCGTCGCAACCTAGAGGGGAACCAGACTGTAATAAATGGGGAGCCGGGAAAAATCTGGGTCGAGCCACCTGAACCCTAAGCACCTTAGAAATTATCTCCCTCTGAGACAGAGTCAATCCTGTGTAGACGCCTCCAAGCAGAGCAGCTCCCGGATACAAGGGCTGGGGATAAGGCTGGTGCTCTAGTGATATTCTACAGTGAAAAGTGAGAATGTCTTGGAGGAAGGGGCAGGGGTTCCAGAGAAGAAGGAGGCAGAGCAAAGGATTCTGGAACCACAGCCTGCAACGGGACCCGGTGTGGGAGTGGCCACTGCTCCCTCAGACCGCAAGAGATAGGGAGAGCCAGTCTGCAACCAGGGATTTCGTGTCATTTTTTTTTTTTCATCCAGCACAGCTAACCATTGTAAATGAAAGCATAATTAATAGCTGCGGCCCCTCGTGCAGATGCAGCATTAAGGTGATAGACTTGGAGCTTGGAAAACACAGATTTCCCAGACTCCCTCATTTCATAGATAAGGAAACCTAGAAAGGCAGGAGCCATGCCCAGGGTTTCACTTCCAGGCAGCACCTAAGGGAGAATTATAACCATGTTCTTGCTGCCTCCCTGCCCATCATCATTAAGTGAGGGAGGGGAGGGAAATCCTGGAGGAGGGGAGCTGAGGCCCTTTTTCCGGATTCTGAAGGATGAACCCTCATGAACCCCCCAAAGCAGCCCCAGCTCCGGCCTCTCACTTGACAGATGCTTTCTAGTTCATGTGATGATGATGGGTTAGAGTGATACTCCCAGGAACACTTGATGGCACTTAATGAAATAAAAGAGCAGTCCATTTAGAAGCAATTCAAAGGCAATATCGGTTTCCACCAGCCACAATCGCCTGTGTCCTTCGATGCCCCTAGGAGCGCGTCATGAAGCCAAGTGCTTTGGTTGGGGATCTAGGTGTTCACTACACAAGTCAAAAAGCAACCAAAAGCACTTAAGGGTGTGTGTGGTTAGTAGTCCGGGCTCCCTCTAGAGACACAAGGACAGGAATGAGCATCCCAGAGTAAGGATCAAAAGCTCGTGTATTTGCCAGGGAATCCTGAACTCAATCAACAGACATTTACAAACCATCCCTTTATGTAGGGCCCTGTGATGGAGGTGGGGAAAGGGAGGGAGATGGATGGAGACAGAGACACAGAGAAGGAAGGGAGGGAAGGAGGGAGGGAGGAAAGAAAGGAATAGGAAGGGAGGAAGGCACCACAAATGATGAAACTAAGCACTTGGGAAACTAGCTGATTTGTCGTGGGTTCCATAGGCAATAAGTAATAGGTAAGAATTGCCTGGAACTAAATTGAATTGAATTGAATTACATTGTAGAAGCTTACATTCTACAAGGGAAAACCACATGTACACAGATGAATAATTGCAAAACATTTCATTTCATCAGTACAAAAACCTCCTTCTACCAATGAAGATACCTACTCTTTAACTTATAGACAATATGCCAGTGCATTGTTGGTGGAGCTGTGAATTGGTCCAACCAGTTAAGAAATCGATTGGAAATTATGCAAGGAACATGACAAAATTTCTGTAACTTTGACCCCGCAATCCCACTAATAATTACCCACACCTCCAAGGTCACAGACAGGAACAAAAGCCCTATACATACCAAAACATTCTCAATATGCCAAAATATTTTTAGTAACGTTTTTCCTGGTGCCAAAGAATTGGAAACAAAGTAGATCCCCATGGACTGGGGAGGGGAAGGGCAAGGAGCTCACAAATAACATCAGATTTTGGAGATGTGCTGATTGATCTTGCTGACTTTTTGGGTCTTATTTTAATTTTTTGATGATTCTTTTTTTTTGGCTAGGCAATTTGGGGTGTGAGTTGCCTCACGCCAGAAAGTGTTAAATGTCTGAGGTCGGATTTGAACTCGGGTCCTTCTGACTCCAAGACCAGTGCTCTATCTACTGCACTGTCCAGTTGCCCTTTTTGTCTTACTTTTAAGACCTTTAAATCATAGCCTGACACAGGATTTAGCACACACACACACACACACACACAATACCTGAATACAAAAGAGAGGAACAAAAAGGATCTGTGTGAAGCCCAAGGGGAAACAGTTGATAAGGATGGAGGGGATCTTCCTCATACAGTTAGGTGTGTGTAAATGAGGTTTGCAAAGTTCAGAGTTCAGGATAAATGTCAGTTTTTTCCACACCAGACGTTCTTCTCTGTGTAGGTTTCCTGCATCATTTCAGCCCAGTAAAGGTTCCCTGGTCCGGCAGGGCTCCATCCCTGGACCCCTGCTCCTCTGGTACCTTGGAGAGCTCTTTGATCTAAATCCTCAGGTCCTGGGCACTACTTGCTATCTGTCTGTGTACCCCCTGGTAAGTCTTCCCTCAGTTTATCTATAAGATGGAGGTAAGAGAGCCCCAACAATCCTGTCTAGCTCTAACTCTGTGGTCCCCTACAATACCAAATGGCATCATGATTCCTTGGCCCTGCCGTGACCTCTGAGGCAAAACAGAGACACGGAACTCATTCACACTAAGGTGGAAATAATTGAGATGAGATCTTTTCTGAGATCAGCTTTTGGTAATGGACAGGGAATGAGGTGAGGGCACTGGTCACCTGGAGACAGGAGAAGGCCCATCTTGCCTATGGGGGAAAAGGAACGCCAGGAACAAACTTGGACAAGGTGGCCATTCTGCCTGAGTCAGAACCCCCTCCAGAATGCCTGCAGAGTGCATTAAGTGAGAAGTCAGAAACCTCAAGGTAAGAAACCGGGGCAAAAAAATTACAATCAGGGAACTTCCTTTTCTTATTTTCTTTTGATAATAGCCAAAGCTTTCCCATAAGGATCTGATCTCAATCATTCACACTTTAGTGAGAACGAGTCCAAGTCTTTCCACTCAGGAGCACTTCCCAGCCCTGATCTTGACTTTGCCCCCAGTCTATTTGGCAATGGAGGTGGAGGATCCAAGGGAAGTGGCTAGGATGAAGCAGACCCAGTCAACCATTCTTTTAACTTGCAGCTGTCACCATTGCAAGAAACCAAATTTCTTTCTGTAAAGACCATAAAGTGGGGCTTTGACCTTTCCCCTTTCCATTCCTCTGCTACTAGAGAAGCAAGAGCTTTTCTGCCTGGTTTGCCCGTGAATTCAGGTTAAATTTGCCCCTGAAATCTTTAACAAAATAATAAAGGTTCCACGGAGCCCAGAAAATGCTAGTGTGGGGCTCTCTGGGTCCCTACCCATCAAGCCAGTTCCCTCATGGATGCTTGTATTCGATTTTGCTGTGACCATGTGGCTTCTCGGGTCCTATTGGCCCAAATATAGGTTCTACTTTCCCCACACATCTGGCTCTTCCAAAAAACTAAGGACCCCAGTGACTTTTGGCCAGTCTAAACTCCTGCAATAAGAGGAGATTCTCAGGAGGACGCCAGGGCCCAAATCCCTAAGCACAAGCCCAACTTGCCCCAGCTGCTGCTGGGTGAATCGGCAGTGGGGCCCTCTTGTCCCTATGCCCACCATCAGAGGTCCAAGCTCCCATTCTCTAGTGCCCCTCTTCACCGCTCTTGCCCTGTTTCTGGACCAGCAGAGTCTTTGGAGCGAGAGGGCTCCTGCCAAACATTTTGTGAGTCAGTAGCAGGGTTCAGGTATCCGGAGGCGATGGAGATGATTCCCTATCTGAGGGCTGATCGAAACCGAGAGCTCGCCCTGGAGAGTGCAGTCCCCAAAGTGGATTACATGCCCAGGGAGCCTGAAATTTAACTCCAGGGACCTCAGGAAAGAGCCTGGGACTAGCAGGGCCAGAAGTGGGAATCCGCATAACCAGGACAAATTCACTCAGGGGCTGGGGGAGGGGAGCATGGTTGAGAAAAAGGGCATCACTTCTCAGCCCGTGACTTGTCCTGGCACAGAACTGCTCTCCATTAGGAAAAGTATATCTGCCCCAGACCTACCTGGTCTCTTACCCTCAAGGGCCCAGAACCCAAAAGCACCCCTTTTTTCCTATAGTTGAAAGTCCTGAGAGGCCTTGGAAGAGCCCCCCCTCGCCCAGGGGATGTCTGTGTCTAACAAAGTACTGCTCTGTCCCAGGAATAGGTCCAGTCCTATGCCCAAATGGCCAGGGGTGCTGAGGTGCCCCTCTCTGAGGGCAGATCATAGGTAGGGGGCCACTTCTAAGACTGATATTTTCCAATGATGTTCCTAGGAGCTGTTCACTTTCCCTGCCTTGGTCCTCCCTGGGACTAGAAGGACAGCATAGGGATTCTGTCCTTACCCACTCCTTAGGGCTAATCCACTGAAGAAGTGGAGTCTCTCTTCCCTTTTCCTCTTTGGGAAGGATACATGCCCCCCGAGAGCACTTGAGTCACAGCCCCCATTGCCCCATCCCAGTTACAGCTTCATTTGAAACCCAGACACCGGATATTCTAGGGACTAGCGCTCATTGACAACATGAGCCTGATGAGTATGGGTGGATCCCAGACCCAATTTGCTTTGGGGAACTGCTCACAGGCCCACTTGGGGCTCCTTCCCCCAGTTCTAGCCTCCTCCTTCCCCAAAGAGCTTCCTCTCAGCATCCAGCTCTCCACATACTCCTCTGATCGCCATGTTCCCGGTCCCATCATCCCCCTTTTCAGTGGAAGATCCTGCCTAGAGATCAAACCTGCCGGAGAAAGACCAAAGCAGCGAGTGGGGGGTCCGAATGCATCGGTGCCATAATGGGAATAGGCGACAGAGTCTGTGCTTCTGAGCCACTGTCCTCCAGCAGCTGAGCTCATGTCCAGCCTGATGTCTGGACTTGGGGTGTCTCAGAGCAGCCAAGGACGGAGAGCTCCCTCAGGCTAATGTCACAGCTTTGCAAACTGAGCCCCAGATTGACTCGGCCAATGTCACACGAAGCCCACATTTGAACCCTGGTCCTCTGACTCCACATATAACCTGGCTGCTGCCCATTTTACAGATGGAGGAAGTGAGGATGAGAGCGGTTCGTTGACTTACCCCAGTATTGGCAGTCAGAGCAGGATTGAGAGCAGGTATGGCCTAAGTGCGGCCCTGTGGGCTTTCCCCTGGACCAAACGGTGTCTCCGTGCCTTCGGTAAATGGAAAAGTGTCACGTCTCCAAATCCTCCTCATCCTGCCCTTCCAGGAGGGGGGAGAGGAGCCAGTGAAACTTAACCCTCCGCACTTCTTGGGCTCGGGAGCAACCAGAGCTAATCTTTCCAGGGAAGGGGACGTCCCCCTCCCCCAGACCCTAGAGGTCCATCCAAAGGTGAAACATGGCAAAAAGGAGGCTGTGGGGAAGAGGAGACCCAAAGGCAGGGGAGGAAGCCCATTTAAGGAGCCCCTAAGGGTGCCGGCCATTCCAGGAAGCCACCTCCTCAGATAGCCTAAGGGGGGGGGGAACAGAAGGGCTGCCCCCCAGCTGCCACCCCCTGGGAGAGGGCCTGCCCTGAACCACTCACCGTGAGGAGTCGAGGCTGGACCTCGCAGCCCAATGGCCTGGCTAGCCCTGGCCAGCCCATCATGCCGTGCACCAGCCTCCTCCGGAGAGGATGGGGGTCAGGGAGTCAGCCTTAGCAGGCCATCAATATTTGAAGGGCTATCAGTATCAGGTGGCTGGCTCTCTGTGGGATGTGGTGCTGGATCTCTTACCTGAAGCTGTCAGGAGGGAGCTTGGCGGCTCCCTTGGGACAAAACTGCCACTCCTGGAAGCACCGAAGGTCAGATCTTCCAGGATGACCCCAGGGAAGCAGGTGGGACCCAAGAAGCCAGCTGGGCTCAGGGACCTGCCTTTCTGGGGCTGCAGCCCTGCTCCTAAATGCTGGTGGGCCGGACGTGAGGAAGCCCATGATTCCTTAGTGGGGGACCCCATGGGAAGAAGGCTGCCCCCCCTTCCTCCCTCGGAGGCTACATCAGCCTCCTTGCTGCTCCTCCATCTCCCACCTCTGTGTCTTTGCCCTGGCGGTGCTCCATGGCTGCGAGGCTCTGCCTCCAGCTTCTCAAAGCCACCTTTCCCCATGCCCCTTAAGCTAGCACCTTCCATCTCTACTGGGCTTATCTTATATTTTCACAGCCATCTCTCCCATTAGAACAGGAGTTCCTTGAAAGGGGCACGGGGCCAAACCTGGCACACAGTAAGCGCCTACCCAATGTTCATCACCCACTAACTGAAGCACCCAGTGAGGGGGCTGGATTTGACTTCTGGGGGCCAGGCCAGAATCCTTGGGGTGAGCCAGGCTTCCAAGGGCACAGGACCACAGAGAAGGGAACAAGTATTCATTAAGCGCCTATTATGTGCCTCATTTTGTGCTAAGCTGGCCAAGTGCTTCACAGATATTATCTCATTTGATCTTGAGACTGAGAACTCACAGGGAACAATCTCCTCATTTTCCAGAGGCTCAGAAAAGGAAAGACCATTGAGCTGAGGGCCATCCTGGAGGGAGGGTGCCCATGGGCACAGAGGGGCATGGATCATCCATGCACTGGCCCTGGGCCACTGGACCACTCAAACAGATGACTCTCTGTGGGGCCAAGGGGTTGAGGGGGTGGGCAGAGGGGCAGGAGGAAGGGAGCAGCCTGGGTCTGAGCCCTGAGGAAGGGAGGGAAAGATGGAGGAAGAGAAGGAAGGAAGGAGGAAGAAAAGGGATGAAGGGAGGGAAAGAAGGATGGAGGGACAAAAGGAGGGAAGTTAGGTTACATATTGTCTCTCCCACTGAATCTAAGCTCGTGAGAGTTGGGATCATGTTTCTGCTATTTTTGTATAGCCAGTATCCAGCACAGAGTATGCTCCGAATGAATTCTTGTTGGCTTGAATGAAAAGGCATTTGTTGTTTTTATTATTGTTGTTCTTAATTTTGTATTAACTTTGTATCTCTCTCCCTATCTGACACAGTGCCGGGCATGAATTAGCATTTAATAAAAATAAATTTAATAAATGGGGAAAAAAGGGGCAGCTAGGTGGCGCAGTGGATAGAGCACCAGCCCTGAAGTCAGGAGGACCTGAGTTCAAATCAGATCTCAGACACTTAATGTTCCCTAGCTGTGTGACCCTGGGTAAGTCACTTAACCCCAATTGCCTCAGCAAAAAGCAAAATAAAATAAATAAATAAATGGGAAAAAGAAAGAAAAAGCCTTTATTCTGTACATGCTGACAACAAACTGAGCTCTTAAAGCTTAGCCAAACTCTGGGGAGACTTGCTTTCAAGGAGCTCCCCTGAGGGAGATGCGCAACAAAGCAAACCCAGTTTGGGGGTGCAGGGTGGCCGCTTTTGTTTTAGTGATGGCAGAAGGACCACAAGCTTGTCAAACGTTCAGATGACTCGGAGTTGGAGGGATGACTAGCCCCCCGTGCAACAGAGTTCAGATCCCAGAGACTTCTGGGTAGCCTGATGGGCTGAATCAAGTAGAAACAAGTATTTGAAGAGTATTCTGCAATCCCCTAAGCCAAGAGGCAGCATGGAAGGGTAGACAGAACAAGATCCTGCCTTCAGGAGGAGCATGGACAAGGGCTTCACTCCCTGGTTTTCAGTTTGCTCACGTCCATAGTCAGAGGGCCGGAGGAGAAGGTGTCTGAGCTCCCTTCTAGATCCCAATCTTTCATCCTGCCCTCCCACCCTCAGCCACTGCAGGGTCTGCACATGGGGCATAGAAAAGGCTGCATTGGAGAGGATGTTTCTCAGAATCGGGGTATCCAGCTTCTCCCCAGGCCTCCCCAAGCAGTTAATAGGTGCCATCCCAAAACTGCTCTGCTTAGGAACAATTACTAATGGTAGCCACCATCTCTGTGCCTCCTTAAGGTTTTCAAAGGTCTCTCACCCAAGCTTCACAAAAGGGAGGGGCCCCAGGGAATGGGGGACACAGAGCTTTGCATCTCTCAGAAAGGAGAGACTACTTCATTATGCTCAGGACAGTATCTGGTACACAGTGGGTACTCAATTAATGCTTTTGCATTTGGAGAAAAGAGTTTCAGAAGAATAAGCCCAAGGTTAAACCCAAGATCACACAATCAGCAAGTGTCAGAGGTGAAATTTCTTCCAAATTCTGAGCTTAAATTCACCTTCCTAGCCACCATCCCAGAAGGGCCAGGGAACGGGGCCATTTTGCTAAGGGCACATTCTCGTTGCCAACTGTAATCCATGACTGTGCTTTCTTTCTTTTTTTCTGCTGAGGGAATTGGGGTTAAGTGACTTGCCCAGGGACACACAGTTAATAGGCTGTGCTTTCAAAGAATTCAGGTATTACACAATGCATTTTGCAGGAAATGTATGAAAATCAAACAAAGATTTCTGGGATCACACAGAAGGTGCTTCAGGATCACATCCAACCTGTGTTTTATCATTTCATCAAATATCAGGTGAAGAGAATTAGAAGGGGGCTTCCTAACCTAGAAGAGGTGACTTTTTTACAATATCTTTAATTACTATTATTCAATCGAACCTCCTTTTTTTTTTTTTTTTTTTTTTTTTGGCTGAGGCAATTGAAGTTAAGTGACTTGCCCAGAGTCACAAAGCTAGGAAGTGTCTGAGACCAGATTTGAACTCAGGACCTCCTGACCTCAGGGCTGGCGCTCTATCCACTGCACCACCTAGGTGCCCCCAACCTGCTTCCTTTGTAATCCTGTGCATCTCAATCATGATTCTTCAAGGAGCCCAGAGGTTTCCCCAGACTGACTGCAGGGGATGAAACCTTGGCTGAGGGCTAAGACCCCCCCCAAGTGCCAGTTTGGGGGGCTTGCTCAGGCTCACGTGCTCAGTGTGCGCCAGGAGCAGTTCTGGAACCCAGGCTGTCCCGATTGAGAACAGCTCCCCGGTGCTGCAGCCATTCTCAGGGAGGCTTCTGGGGGGAGATCTGGGTATTGGGGCATCAAGGCTGTCTGGCCTTGGGGTAATTGGCAGCTTATGGGCCAGCAAACCGAGGTGGGCAGGCTGGCATCCTGGGCCCGGCCAGAGGCTCTTTTCTGGCTGCCTTCTTCTCCCTGGCCTTAGTTTTGTCTCTTCTTTCCAGGGACATTGGCACCTTGACCAGCTCTTGGCATACATTATGCAGGGGCTACTGAGGCGGTAACATAAGCCGATGACCAGAGAAAATCATGTCCCGCTTGATGAGAACCCTGAAATCAAGCCTAGCCGCTGAGATTCCGTTACAAGCCCCAAGTGACCCGGCTCTCATAGCCCTCTCCTAAGCGGGACGCCCAGCCTGGAGGCAGGAGGCCTGGAGCGGCCCCTTCCCTGGGGAGGACACAAGCGGTCTGCTGCCCAGGCCGGGCTGGGTCAGAGGACTGAGCTGGCCCGATGTCTCTGAGTTCTAGCAATTCTAAGATGCTTAGAATCTAAAGGGGTGCAGGGCCCCCAAGAAAGCATAACCTCCTTGGGAACTCTGCTCGGCTCACAGGGAAGTTTCTCAGCAAGTAGGGAGTCTTGTAAATAGGCAGGAGCTGAGCTGAATGGCTCGTATTTTACCCTAGAGTCCATAGGGAGCCAGTGATGACTCATAAGCAGGGGAGTGACATAGTCAGATGTGTGCTTTAGGAAGATTTTTTTTTTGCCAGTCCCATGGAGGATGTTTTAGAATGAGGAGGTACAGATAGCAGAGATTAGAACTGGAAAGATTAGTTGGGGGCTACTGCCATAATCCAGGCCAAGGATGATGAGGGGTTTGAGATATAATTGCTATTGTTTTTACAGAATGATTTCTCATTTCTCCTCCTTCTCAAGCATTCTCTATTCCAGCCAAAACAGACAAAATAGACTTGCCACAGTCTATACACAACATTACATCTCTCTATCTGAACAGACTTGCCCTCATGCTAGTGTCACTGGCTCAACTCTGCTTCTCAAACTCATTAATGTCCTTGAATGTGCAGCCCGGATGATGACTCTAGTTAAGAGGCCTATCTTTCCTGATTCCTTAATTCCTCTCTTTCCAAAAATCAAACAAAACAAAATTTTATTTGTCTTTACTCTGCATTCATTTATTTGTGTATTTATTGTTCTTCACCTCACCTCAGTAGTCTCTGCTTCTTGGAAGCAGGAACGGTTTCATTTCTGATTATGTATCCCCAATATCTGGCACTTAAGAAGTGCTGGCTGAATAGAATTGAATGTAATTATTGTATAATAATGTAATTATTGCCAACAACATCCAGACTGTTCTGGATGGCTTTTTCTGGGTTCACGCTCAGAGCACCTAAGGCCTCTCTCCCTCACTTTTTTTCACTCTGACAATGTCAATTCTGGGGCCTAAAACTTCAATAAAAAGTCTATTTATCCTGACCATGCACTCAGAAGACCGTCCCACTTGTTTATGCCAAGAAGACACAGAATAGAATAGCAAAGTGGACAGATAGTGGACCATCCTTGGAGAAGAGACAGTAGTACTAACTTTGAAAAAACTATTTCACAAAGGTGTTAGAGTTTAAGGGTTTGACATGCTGGGCAAAGTGTGTCTCCCTGGTAGGAAATGTTGCCCTCAGTGGGCTTTGAAGAGGTTGAGATTAGAAAATAGTGCCCTACTGGGAAGCCCAGCATTCATTTTTTCCAGCTGCCTGGACAGGACACTTAATACTCTGAGCAGAGAAATCTAACTCCCAATCTCACCACCCCTACCATTTACTTGAGGTGAAAGGGACACTACAGTCAGCTGGAATCAGAGCAGTTATCCACTAGGATGGAGTCATATACAGTTCTGAGTTCTTCGTCGCCTAAGCAGACCGGATACTGACCTCTGGGGTGGTTTAGCCACTGGGGGAAATCTTTGGTCATTTATCCTTACTAGCTCTTCCCTAAAAAGTGGGGGAGATGACTATATCATCTGGGTAGGTTCAATGGGCTGGGTGCACTATTTGCCTCAGTTTTCTCATTGGTAAGGTGGCGATAATAACAGCAAATGCTTCCAGAGTTGTAAAAGTCAAATAAGGTAATAATTATAAAGCATTTAGAAGAGAGCCTGGCACATAGTAGGTGCTATGTTAGCTATGAGGAAGAGAAGGAATTTTGAACTATTTCTAATGTTCTCATTAAAGTTTTATGACCATGAGTGGAAACATAGCAGGACAAAAAGTATAGAGAAAGGAAAGGAGTTTTTCCAGTAGGATGGGGGTTGTGAGAGAAGATCTTACTAGAGATTTTACAACAACCTCCAGAAGAATACAAGGATCTGGGGCACCAGGGAAGAAGGGCATGGAGCCAAGGGGAGAAAGGCAACAAGATGTCAGAGAGCTTGTGAGAAATCATAGGTAGAGTAAAGAGACAGAAAAATAGACATGCAGAAATAAAGAGTGAGAAAAAGAGCAAGAGAGTGAGAGAGCGAGATAGCGAGAGCAAAAGCAAGAGCGAGAGCAAAAGCTTCTCTGTCCTGAAAGAATCCATAAGTGAATAAAAAAGAAAATGCCAAATATCAAGAGCTTATAATTAATAATGATTTCCATTTTTATCTTTAAATCTCTATCACCTTGCACAGTATCTGGAACACAGAACAACGTTGCTGATAAATTGATATAAATGTATTTTATACCTGGTGTCTCCTCCAATAGAATGTAAGCTCCCTGAGGACAAGGACTGTTCAGATGTGTCTCAGTATCCCTAACATCTAGTATAGTGCTTGGCATACAATAGGCACTCTATAAATGATTGCTACTAGCACCACATGAAAGAAATCACAAGCCAAAACAACTCTGAGTATTTATCTCACACCCAGGAAGTTGGCAAAGATGATAAAGATGGGATTAGGAATTTTGGAAGGGCACACTAATACATGGTTGGTGGAGCTGTGAATCAGTCCCACTATTCTGGAAAGTTATTTGGAACTATACAAAGAGGGCAACTAAAAAGTCCATACCCTTTGACCCAAAAAGCACATAAGCCAATGAGGTCGGTGACAAAAAAAGAAAGTCTCCACATACAGCAATTCATAGATTACTTTTACAATAGCAAAGAACTGGAAACAAAGTAGACGCCCATCAAGTGGGGACGAGATAAACAAATTATAGGTAAGAATGAGTGTAACAAATGTAAGACGTAAGGACAGATGCAGCAGTAACTAAGACGAACCAGGAAAACAAGGGGTCCAATGACTGCAATGATATTACTGGCAATAGTAACAAAGCCTTGAAACAGAATACTGCAAAATTATAATGATCCAATTTGACCCCAAAGAAGATATAGAAAAAGCTATTTTCCTCCACTTCTTTACAGAGGTGAGGAATTATGGGTGTCCCTTCTTTTAGGCAGGTTGGTTAGTTTCAAGGGACTTTTTTCAACTTCCTCTTTCTCATTTTTCATTATAAAGGGAAGAATACAAGGGGAAATTGAACTGATGGATACAAAAAGATGTCAATAAACTATTTTAACGTTTTTGGTGTTTGCCTTGGATCGGTCAGATGCAATGACAGCCCAGAGTGTGTGAATGGGAGGAAATGAGAAGATGATGAAAAGGCTTGTAGTGGAAGACCTTGCATCCCAGGGAGAGGGGGCTACAATTGACTTGGGAGATGATAAGAGAGCTGCAGATGAGTTTGAACTGAGGAATAGCGTGAAAAGAGAAAGATCCAGCCGGCTATGGGTATGAAGGGGGGGGCACTGGAGGGGGCAGCTTCCTAAAAAGTTTTCCCTCAAGGGAATGAGGGTGACCTAATCTCGGGGCAGATGGGGCAGACGTGGTAGACATGGGATAGGGGACAGGGAAATTGACAAGATGTCAGTGGGAAACCATAATCCTGGCCAACACTTGACTAGCATCCCAAAGTCTGCAATAGAAGGGAGGAAACGAGTATTTATAGAGCACCTACTATGTGCTGGGTGCTGCGCTCAGCCCTTTTAAAAATATGATCTCATTTCATCTCATGCAATGAACTTGGCCTGCAGTATCTCACTGAAGCCTTAAAATAGCACAGTTATTCTTAACTTTTTTTTGCAAAGTGACTTGTCCAGGTTCACACAGAGAGCAGAGGTAGAATCTGAAACCGGGTGGTAGCAAGGAAGTGTCACAGTGCCCAGAATATAATGGCAGGAAGACTTTAGCTGTGTGTGAGCCAGGATAAATCACTCTCTGCCTCAGTTTCCCCATTAAGATGAAGACAATAATAGCACTTTCCTCCTAAGGTTTTTGTGAACATCAAATAAGATGAAAATTTATAAAGCATTTGGAAAATTTTAAACATTATATAAGTGTCAGTTATTATTGCTATTGTTATTCCTGATTTCAAGCCCAGAACCTTGATTTTAACCCTCTTGGATATTTTTGCAATGGACAGATGCAGGGACGAATAAATGAATAAGGGACAAATGAATGAACGAATTTGTCCTTTGGCACTTTGAGCATCTGCCATTTCACTGGTGTGGGGATTTCCCCACCAACACGGATCAGAAGCCCCCTAGAATTTAGCACGTGGTCTTTATGAGCTGCTGGACCAGCCTCCCTGAACTCTGCCATCAAACAGATGGATGGGCAGGAGGGGGGGGGACCATCAGGCCATCACCAGGTGCACACCCAGCTGTGCCAGCATGGCACTTATGGCCTCTGAGAACAAAGGGCCAGCGCTAAACCTCAGTAAGGCCTCCAAATAGGGCTTTAAGAGACAGATGGCAGGTAGAAAAGACAGGCAGGGAGACAGAGGCCCCCAGAATAGAGAACCAGTCTGGGGCTAGGAGGAAGAGGAATCCATCCTTCTTGGATGTATAATGACTTGGACCCTGTGCCAGTCCTTATGCTCTCAGCACTCCAAGAGACCCTATATAGGGTGAATATAGCAGGGCAGGTGTGGCCCTGCACTGGGGGAGGGCAATTTCCTGGCCTTGACTTCCCCATAGGGCTGAATATGGATCCCATTCAGTATTTTCACCTTTGTTGTTTGCTTTTTTTCTCTCATTTTTCCCCTTTGGATCTGATTTTTCTTGTGCAGCATGATAAATGTGGAAATATATAGAAGAACTGCACAGGTTTAACCTATATTGAGTATAGACTTGCTGTCTATGGGGAGGGAAGGGAGGGAGAACAACTTGGAACACAAGATTTTGCAAGGGTGAATGTTGAAAACTATCTTTGCGTGTGTTTTGAAAAATAAAAAGCTATAATATTTTGGTTATATTTAGAGAATAATTAATGTCTGTCAATTTATTTTTCTTCAGGGGTCATCTCAGATTCTCTTTTAAAACTAAAAATACTCATTTGATTTTTTTTTTTTTTTTTTGCTGAGACAGTTGGGGATTAAGTGACTTGCCCAGCGTCACACAGCTAGGGAATGTTAAGTGTCTGAGGCCAGATTTGAACCCAGGTCCTCTTGACTTCAGGGCTGGTGCTCTATCCACTGTGCCACCTAGCTGCCCCATACTCATTTGACTTTAATAATCACACGTGCCAGCATTATCATTTAATACACATTAGAAATGTTTGCGAGTTCAAAGTAGTCACACTAATCCTAACTTTTGAACAGTTGAACAATTCAATCATTATGATGGGCTAGCCATGAATGTGAAGTCCTTTTTATTTATCCTAGTGTAAGAAAATTTGGGAATCCTAAATTATGGATATTCGTAACCGCCTAGTCAGAAACAATCTATTTTATAATTTAAGGAAAGTTAGAAATCCTGCTAAGTTCTCAGCAAACCTCCAGACTGGAATACGTATGCTCAGTTTCATCATGCAGCATTGGATGTTGGAAGAGAGAGAAAAAGGGGCTAAGGTGGGCGGTTTTTCACCCCGAAGAAGAAGAGGATGAGCTGGAGGGAGGGGAAGAGTGGACAAAGTGGTACTATCTGGGATTACCTTTGAGGAGAGCGGCTTTAATATCTAGCCCTGGGTTCTACTGATCCAGGCTGAGAAAGTCTAAAACTGGAGGGAGAAGTGGGAAGGACAAAAAAAAGGCCTGGAGGAGCAGGTGGGAAACAGATGTGTTCTCTGGGTGCAGTTTGGTTTCCATGTATTTCAGAAAGGAGGAGAGATGGGAAGTATATACATAATAAAAGAGTTCCCCATAGGAAAGAAAGAGAAATCGGGGCAATCTCAGGAGTTTTCCTGCAGGCAGCAAGAGAAGCTGTCCCCATCCAACATGGGGCAGACAGACAGACAGACAAGAGAGCTGACTGATAAACAGACAGGCAGACTG
>JAJPUD010015955.1:0-35618 GCA_023553655.1 Myrmecobius fasciatus | reverse complement strand
CCCTGTGTTGGAGAAGACAGGTCAAGGGATGATCACATGAGAATTTCTATTTTCTACCTAACTGAGGCTCCAAGGGCACAAATAAAACGAGAAGTACCAGCTTCAAAGTACTGCCGATGTCTGCTTTTCACAAGGTTAGACTTCAAATGACCACAGTTTAAAGGCGTGCTCACAAGTTGGCTACTGGGATCTCAAAATTCATTTCCTCAGAGAAATGATACTAAAAATGATACTAAAAATACTAGCCTACAAAATTAAATTTAACCCATACCATTTCCTTGTTGTGACAGGCAGCACACTGAATTAGTCTGTATATGCTAATACCCAATGTGCATATAAAGTAATATGTATATCTACCTATGTGTCTGTCTTTTTTTAGGTGCTAAAGCAGTGATTTGGGCCCAGAAATGAGTAAGAGGGGAGGATTGAATTGGATAACATTTGGTACAAAATTCAGGATATCAAAGATTGGGTTGGCCTCTGATGTAAAAACTTATTTTTAGAACACTGATGTTTTCCTGGATAGGTGCAAATCACGGAACACTTTGACCTTTAAAGAATCAAAATTGCAGGAGACCCAAGAGGCACCCTAGCCCTGGCCCTGAGGGCTGTGAGCAAACAAGAGCTCAGGACGCTTTTGCTGACATGAAGGTATCATTCAAGACATTGTATGATCAGAAAATTATGTGAGTTTGGGACAGGATAAGAGAGGGAGCCCCCCAAGTGTTGTACAATCATTACTGCCTGAAAGGCCCAGAGGAAGCCTCCAGGGAGGGCTGTGCAGATCAGAATCACAGAGGCCCCCATGGCCTGTGGTTTACACTGGGGCAGTGAAGACCTCCATGGATGGATTCATCAAGATGGTGGGAATAAGTATCTGAAGCTTGGTAATTCTCAGTGATTGCAGCCTTCTTACAGGACCAGGTGCTCAGGGCAGTAATTAAGGCTGCCAGGAAGACCTCACCTTCCCTGAGGCAGGTCTGGCCTTTCATATCTGCCATTCTCTCTATTACCAAGGTTCAAGGGCAGTCTCCCAGGGACTAAGCCAGAAGGCTTGGGGCTAGAGGTACTTGTGAGCCCCTGGGTTGGAGGATGAGATGGGAAAGGGGAGAGGGCAGGCATGGAGAAGGGGATTATCCCCCCAAATCACAAAGAAGGCTCTTCCTCTTTGTTCTACCCTCCTTCCTACAGATCCTCTCCCAACCCTCCTTTTGGCTGATTTGAGGAAAGTTCTGGGATAGGCTTTCTCCTAGACTATTACAACAGCTGTAGGTGTTAAAGTGCCAAGAAAAGGAGATTAGGCTGGGGAAATGAGAGGACTTTCCCCTGTTCACTGCCCACCTGATGAGGAGAAACAGAAGGATGTGCGGTTGGGAGAGCAGTGTCCCAAGGTAAGGTAACATGGAAAGGCTGAAGCTGACAGCCATATCACCAGTTGCTCATTCCCTTTTGGTGACCGCCCTGGGGGTTTTCTTGGCAGAGACACTGGAGCAGTTGGCCGTTTCCTTCTCCAGCTCATTTTACAGATGAGGAAACTGAAGCAGAGTGAGTGACTTTTTGAGGGCCACATGCTGTTACGCGCCTGAGGCTGGATGTGTATTCAGGAAATTGAGTCAGTCTATCCACCTTGACACCTAGCTGTATTTAAATTCTGACACTTAATAGTTGTGTGACCACAAATGTGTCACAACTTTGCAGCCTGAGTTTTCCCATCTATAAAAGGGGAATAAAAATACTTATACTATCTACCTCACTGAGTTATTGATGAAAGCACTATATAAGAGTTACGATTAATATTGTTGAGGAAGGAACTTCCATTGACAGTAGGAAATGACAGAAGGAAGGGAATTCATATTTAAGGTGAACATTTATATGTGAAAGATCCAACAAAGGCAGCCATTTCTATGAATAGAAGGACTTTATAATAACAATGAGGTGCCTGAACCAGGTAAGACTTTAGTTTCCCCTTTCACAATAAGTTCAACTAAGATCAGGTGATTATACTGTATGTGTTGGTTGTATTATAAGCACCTTAAGTTAATGAAAGAAAAATGCAATAAACATTTGTATTTATACCTTTGAAAAACGTTTTACACCTCCCTAGACTCAAAAACAGCTTAGAATTAATTAGGAGAGGTCTTGTAACCCACTCTTTCCCCAAATTGCCTCCATTTCAAAGATATTATAATGAAATCTAGAGTGATTGCTCCTAGAGAGGTGCTGATGAATTATCTTTTGAATAACTTTTTTTTAAACTAAACCCTTTTTAAAGAATGTAAACGTTCCTTTTTTGTCTTAGAAAGCCCTGGCAAGTTAGTAAGATGCTCTTTATTTTCCATTATATCACCATTAGTCACTGCATTATGACGGCTTGTCACAGTACATTTTAATTCTTTGATAAAAATTGTAATACAAAGGCCTACATTTTACTATTTATTTCAAAATCAGGCAGGAAAGTCTTTTGAAGTAGAAGTGCATGCTGCTAATCACAGCACTGATGCTTAAACTTTGCCCATATTAATCTAAGACTGTCATACTGCAGCAGAGCAAGAAAAAGAGCTCCTTAATCTCTGCAGTCACACAAGTGAAGCGTGAAAACAGACTTTTTCGGGAGGAGAAACTAATAGTCAATAGAAAGCCCAGCCCAAAGCCAGATTGAACATCACTTGGGTGCAAGATGCAATGGAAAGCACTGTTTTGTTCGAAACAACAGCGCCACTTAGTGGCCCGACAGTAACAGTGACGCGGAAGGCGCTGCAAATGGAAAATAAAGGAAAGCAAAAATGGCATTGGGATTTCTTGGAGAAGACAATGAGAATGCTGCAGGCAAACAGAGATATACCACGTCACCATAGTAACTGTACCTTGGAGGTCAGTTAGAGTCTGGACAGGAACAGAAACCTGAGCATCGCTTCCTGTAACTACATCTCCTAGATTTCATAAGAAAAAATAATTAGATTTCATAAAGAAAAGTAACTGAATGAAATTTTCTCTCCTTATTATGACTTTTTCATTCTATCCAACCCCTGGAAACAAAGAACATAACTTGGAAAAAATCAATGGAACAATTATTTTTAAAAAGGAAACGAATGAAAAAATTAGTTATCTTTTAAGAAAGTTTTTCTTTTTCTTTCAAAGAAAAACCATCATCATGCATCTGAAGATAACCTATATCAAAGTATTTTGCTATGTGCACTTTATTTCTACGAGTCTTTCAAAAATGCTTCTCCATTTAAAAAAAAAACCAGAAAAACAAAGCTACTTTTATGTTCAATCCTTTTTTTAAAAAAAAGTCAGCTACAATTAGCTTCCTTTTATATTTATTAATATTATTTGTCTATTAATAATCAGGCATGCTTTAAAAAGAGAATTCTCTTTCACATCAGAAATCATTCATCTTTAAGTAGTGCTCTTAAGTACTAGACAAAAGTGTTTTTAAAACAAGTGTACATTTTAGTTGCAAATTAAGTGTTTAAAAGATCTGATGAGCTACCATATAAGACTGAGAAATGTCAATGTGCAAATATATGTAAGGGATGGCATCTTCTTAAAACCATTAAAAACCATTCGTTTAGGTGAGTCTTCCCTTATAGTTTCTTTTTGTTATGTAACCTTCGAAGGGCCAAGAAGGACAAGGGCCCTTATAAGAAAAGTGGAGGTGGGAAAGGGGCAACTCTTCTACCAAATTTGAAATATTCAGAGCACAACCCAATTTAGAAAGGGGGTTGGGGGCAACTGAACTTTCCTGGTTGTTTTTCTTGATGGCTAGCTTAGCATTCAGGATAATCAATATCGTATCAGTAGGTTGTTTTCCTCCTCTAGAAAATGATGCAAACTCCTATGTTGCTTTATGATTAACTGGCGCATAAAAAGCAATGATGTTCAGTATTTTAAACTGGTATCACACTAAAAAAAAAGGCTACATATGATTAATAGGTTCAGTGGTTCCCCTTTGGTATTTACACAATAGTGAAAAATCCATTTCCGAATTAAATGCCATCCCTTTGGTGCCCTGGGCACTTGCTTCAGCTATGATTTGCAACATGATCGGCTCATTTAGAATTTGCTGGGTTGTAATTACATTCCCACAGATCAATTAATAGCATCCCTTTTTATATTTCTCCCGTAACTGAAATAAAGTAAAACATCTGCCTGACAGGAGTTTAGAAAATAACAAAAGCAAGAAGTTTGTAGACTATAAAATAGTCATTAATTGACACATTAAAATACCTCATTTCTCTTTTAGAGTTGACTTCCAAGGATCTGCGTTTATCTGTTTCATCCGCTTTGTCAATACCTGTGGTGTCTTTTAAATTCTAGTCTTGCCAGTCTAGTACAGCCTCCCTGCTACCCCTGGGTCACCTCCTCTTACTGCCTTAGTATGTGGTCAGGGAATGCAAGCTAATTTTAATCTCATCAGAGTCCCCCATAATCAGGGAGGAAAATCTGTTATCCCCTAAACCACAAAGTATATTCCTATCCAATCATAAATTAGTTTTGGATTATCCATAATACTGTTCTTCTATATCAGCATGAATAATCAAGAAGTGGAATATGTTATGAAAACCATATAAGCATTTTTATCTTTGTAAACAACAATTTTTCAAAACTTGTGAATTTTCCAGCAGAGTATGCTAAAAAAGATATTACATTTTTTCCCCCCTCAAAGGCACTATGTGTATGACTGATTACTGCTTCTACAGATAGCTCTGAGATAATTTAAAATCATATCCCTAATACTAGGTCTCCTAACAGGCTGACTACTGTGCTGTTTATCAGACTGGTTGACACAGTTTTAAATTTATCAATGAGGCAATATAGTTGGGCCTATTTAGGAGAAGGAAACATGAGCATCCAGAAATTATAGGCTCATGCTCCACTGTAGGAATAAAGGGGCTTATTTTAAAGATTTAGAGATGGAAGGCCCTTAGGAAGCATCATAATTCAACGCCTCATTTTACTGATGAGGAACCTGAGATATATAAGATTTAGCCACATCTGGGGTCATAAAGCTGGGCACGCAAAAGCCGAGACCAGTTACAATGCCTCCCGGTTCCTAATCTCGTGCTCTTCCCTCCCTTTTTGATTTCTGCTTTGTTTATTCTCAAAGCAACTCCCCCCAAAAAGCTGTACCCACTTTTGCATTTTAAAAATGCCCAAGCATCCCCCGGAGAGGAGCTATATGGAATAACAGTGGGTCCTCCACCACCATTCTCAGAAAAAGGAATTTAGCAAAGCTGGTTAGCTCAGTGGCTAGCTATGTCATTGCGGGCAAGTCACTCTCAGGGCCTCAGTTTCCCCATATGTTAGTAAGAGACTGAACTAGGCAATCTCTATGATTCCTGGTGGCTCTCACTATGATTCTGTGAAAACACAATGAGTTAAGACGGCTGCTTTCTTTCAGTACAGGGATTGGTTACAAAACACCCCAGCGATCTCCGTGTTCCAAACACTTCGCTTAAGTGTTCTGTCGTCTCCTTAGGATTGGGGACTGGGTTTTCATCGATTGTTCCATCTCTTTGCACTTCCTCTCTCACTCAGTGGTATTAATACTTGACATTTCCTTAGAGACACAACTTTATTCTGCTAGAGTCATTTGGCTTGGTTCCTCAGAAAATTTAAAATACAGTACTTAGAGACTCTCTGACTCATTTGCCTGCCATCAGTTAGAATTACTACTGACTATAGCTTGTTATCAAAGCAATATTGAAATTATATTTGTTCGGAACAATAAAACAGTACAATTAAGAAATACATAAAATAACATTCATTTCCATTCTGGAAGTGGGCATGTCTCCTGGCATTAAAATACATTTACAATATGCTAATGATTTTAAGTCCTCCTTTCTTTAAATCATGTGTGACAGCTTTGCATTAGCAAGTAAGGAAAATAATTTAAAGCAGTTATTCTTCTGCAAGGTAAACTGAATATTTTAATAAAAATTAAGATTCTAATTATATAATAACTAAGATCTAATGGAAGTAAGACATGAACAGAGCAAAGGCAGGGAGAAGCTGGTATTGGGAATGATCATTTTTTGGGGGGAGTGTGTCTGTATGTACAGTTACCTCATTTAATCAGCGTTCTTAGGGAACAGAAGCACTGACCTGAGGGGTTTCCTGGATGCTGCATTCTTGTCCCTCTCATCCTGCTGCCCACTCAGACCGAGGGCATTGATGGCAACCCTATCTTGATGCCTCAGGGTCACATTACTGTCCATGTTTCACAGAGAGAGATGCTCCTTGCATGGAGTCCCTCTATGATGTGGCTCCAGGAGGCTCAGCTTTTGGGCTCTGCCTCCTGCTTCACAAGGGAGTTCCCAACACTGACACCCTATGCCTCTGTCAGTGAACCTGCCTCTCTAAATCACACATGCTTCTATTACATAAGGTAGGGTGTAGGAAAAACACCCTTATACCCATTTTAGGTATGAGGTGCTAAGATAATCTTCCCTGGCCAGTGAAACCAGTCAGCCAAGCCTCTTAAAAAAAACCACAAATGACAAGGAAACAGGTTGCTTGGGATGGACTCTCTGAGAAGCACAGCTACAGGACTTTCTCCTTTTCAGGATCCCTTCACAGTCAGGATGCTGACCTCTGGTCAGATATGTGAGATGTGACTGTACTAGATCTGTCTGAGTTTTATCACCTCATACTTTAGCCTGTGCTCAAATGATCCACCCAGGATGGTCAGGTTATTTCTGAATACATTTCTGGCAGGGCAGTGCCCTTAACTGAAAGTTTAATACTGAGCACTGCCGACAATCTCAGATTATATTGCAGATAGCCTATTGTCCAATGCTACCTAATTAGGCATCCAAAGGGCTTAGAGGTGAATTTTAAAGTAAAATATCTGAAAACCCATAAATTACTTTTTAATAGTGCTCTTGCTATAGAAAACAAAACTCAAATGGATTCTAGCTCAAAAGTGGATCAAAATACTGAATTAAGAATGACTTTAAAATATTGATTTAAAATATGTGGTATTTCAAAACCACATTTTTTTTTTTAAATAAGGACTTAGGAAATTCCATCTTATGATAAAAGTTTTCATCTGCTTCACTTGCATTCTTTTCTGTACCTTTGCTGAGCTGAACCGGCATGCTCTCTGATTTCATCATTCTTTGCTGCTGCATCTGCTGTGGTGGGTGATGGTGGCGAGGGGCCTCTGCGGGGGTCCTGACTGTCATCCCAGCAGGAGACGTGGCACTATTGCCGCTGGGAACAGGGCCTACAGCACTGCCCGTGGTCATTGCTGGACCAATTAACTTTCTGCCAAAATTAAGGAGGCTGTTGGAGACCTTGTTTATGTTCAGAGGGGCAGCTTTGGCATTAGCCCTGCAAAAGAAGATACATATGAAGTGGTCAGAGAGTACAGAAGCAAAAAGAAAAGGACCTGCCATCCTATGCACAATCCTCCCACCCCCATCCTCTTGAACAGGAGTCTAAATAGTAGCATCACAGCAAAGAGAGTCATTGGAAGTCTAAACAAAAGATACATTTACACAGTAGGTCTATAGAGTAATGAGGTGCTATGTGTGATTTATGGGGAAGTGTTAGCTTTCTGGGGTTGCACTTTGTATAAAATGTATGTGTGTAAAAGATACATGCATATGTCTAGTCTATATTCATCATGAATTGCTAAGTAGTCAACAAAAGTTGGATTGATTAGCTTGAAGCCAGGAAATGGGTCTTTTTTTCCATCTTGGATTGTCCATCAGTGCCTAGAAAAGCACTTTCTACATCACAGGTAGGCAATCTTTGTTCAAATTGCGAATAAAAAAGGAAAATTTTGTTGCTGAAAATTTTCACTTTTCTTTAGTACTAAGTTCATGGCAGTGAATTCTGTCACAGCCACTTGGCTAGCCATCATTTTGAAAGATCTGCCATAGTCTTGCAGTACCATAGTTGTAAGGATAATCTATATCACTTTCAGGAAGCCAATAATTTTTTTTTTGCTAAATGCCTAACATGAGCTTGTTTCCTATAATTCCCACTTCTTAGAGAATCATAGTATCAAAAGTAATTGGCTCTTTAAGGGATCCAATCTGTTGAATTCTAGTTAACCGAAATGTTCATACCATTTTAGCTAGAATATGCTCCTACACTTCAGGACTGATGATTTCATTGGTATGAACAATTTTTCAATTTGTGGATACTCCTTTTCTAAGCAGATGACCTTCATAAATTGCTACAACTGAGAAAAAATGACAGCTAGTGGCTACTCTACTAATGAGCTTCTCTAAACTTGGCCCTGTTGGTCCTTAGATGACAGCTCTATGGTCTGTCACCAAGCTCACAAATGCTTTTTCTAATTTGATAAAAATCTACCAGAATGTACATTTCAAAGGCGGAATGCTGGATTTGGAGTCAGATAACCTAAGACTTCTGTTCCTTACTGCACACTTCACCTCTAGGGACCTCAGTTTCCCTATCTGGAGAAGAGATGGTTGGACAAGATGGCCTCTGTGTCCATTCCAGCTATAAATCACGATTCTTTGATTCTAAAAAGGGAGGGCCAGCTCCCTGTCATGATGAAGCATTGGGTTCAGGTTGATGGGACTTAGCTAGAAAAGAAAGGAGCCACTTTGTGTGCTTTAAAAAAGGTACCTGACAATTGGGTTTCCTGAAAGAAATAGGGGCAATCTTGTTTGTGATGTACATGTATATTTTCTGTGGAAGTGCTGATGCTTCGTTGCCTTGTCATAATATGGCAGAGATGGGTCACTAGCAGAGCATGACCCCCCTACCAAAACTCTGGATAGGGCCCTGTACTGAACTGTATCTGCCTGTCATCTGAGATCCAGAAAGGCCCACCATCAGACATTGGCCTGTAGGTGATGGGATAGCCCAATAACATGTGGTGGAGCAGATGGGATATTCAATGTGAAGTGCCATCTCAACCCTGCGAGGATCCAGGCTCTCTAGTGGTCAACTGAACCAGGATTCCTCATTTTGTCCCACTCTCATCCGGGTCCTTTCCCAAGTCCCTCCTGAGGCTTCTTTTAGAAATCCTGGCATTGTGTGGACACCCGTGGAGCAGGTGGGCTGTTCACCCTGCATGTGCTCTTGCTGCATGACTGGCCCACATATTCTGGTCACTCATTCCTCTCCCAGTGGCTGTAGGTCACTTCTATGTGATTCTTTGCAATATGTGGTGCTCTCTGCCCACCATGTGTTTCTTTGTTGCCTCCTGGCAGTTTCATTCTTTGGAGAAAGCTGTATTCCATAACTCATAGTCTTAAAGAATCACTGGAATGACAGTGATATTATCAGACAGGATTTTGTAAAACAAAATGTCACTTTAAGTTTCAGGACTTAAAGGTTCTTCTTCTACAAGGCATTTCCCATGTATGTAGCAAAATCATGTGATTATATCCTTAAGAGATATAACAGAACAAAGTCTGCTCAATGACTTCTAAGTCATTAACATGGGAGGTGACAAACAAGAAGATGTGCTGTTGTGCAGTCATTTTAGTTGCATCCAGTCCTTCCTGACCCCATTTGGGATTTTCTTGGCAGGTACTGGAGTGGTTTGCCATTACCTTCTCCACCTCATTTTACAGATAAAGAAACTCAGGCAAACAGCATTAAGTGACTTGCCCAGGGTCACACAGCTACTAAGTGTCTGAGACTGGATTTGAATTCAGTCTTCCTGACTAGATCTGGTGCTCTTTCCATTGTGCCTCCAGATGCCCCATAAGAACATCCGTGTTTGTTGAAGGTACTTGCCACCATAACGGAGCATATTCAATGCAGAATCCAAATGGAAGAAGGAGTCCATACTGATGGTAAGTTCTTACAGAAGCTCCTGCTTACAGATTACAAAGTACTGATTGTATCACCTGGAACATTGGACAGTGTCCAAATGGGAACCACAATCACTCAGAAGAATCCAATTTTCAACTATCCAGAGGAAAAAACAACAATGGCTATTGTTTAGACTCCAAAATGCAATGCAGTTAGACTGGCAACCCAGAGCTGGTCTGCAAGCACAGACATGTTGGCTAGAGGATGTGGTTGGACAATGAGCTCTATTGATCCAGAACTGAAGAAAAAGAGATCCCTCATAGCTTTTGGGAAATTCTGCGGTGCTTTCTACTGATCCCAAACTTCTATCTAAAATCAAGGAATATCATTTTAATAACAAACTAATAATTAAAAAACCCCAATTAGCATTAGCTACCTAGCATTAGTGTAGCAGAGTGGAATACCATCACACACACAAATGACAAGTCCCCAGAAGATCCTAGAAGAGCCTGAAGGAGCCATTCACCCCCACTCTTGTGTTCCATTTGTCAGGCGACATTTTCATTTCTTGCAGTGAGTAATAAAGAGAGGTTCTACCATAACATGAAAGCACTTCCGGCTTATTTTACTTCTCAGCTTTAAAAGTCAAGATTCATAATTCACCAATATGAAGAAGTTATAATGTTGTTACCCTTTTTTATAAACAAAAATGTACTAGTCAAATTCCCATATTGCCAGCTGTAAAATTTATATGTTGATAAAAGTACTAAGAAACTGCTACAAGCGTTGTCAAGAGACTACAGTTAATGTATCTTCATTACTACTAATAACACTTACTACAATTCACTAAAAACATATAGATCAAGCTCACTCCTGCAGCAGTTTTTCATTTGGACAGCAGCACTTATAAAGGGAGGAGCATGGTTTTCCTATTTGGAACATTTGCTGTCGTTTGTAAACCACTTCTCCCTACTTTAACTATCCAGTGTTTCAGCTTTTTTAGATTCCGAAACTTCATGCAATTTAAAAGCAACTTGATTTCATGAATTTTCAGGATGTAAGTAAAAATGATATGCTAATGTGGTCAGCATGCTGTCCATGTTTTTGGTAGAATTTTCATCTCACTGATTTAAGCAAAGCTGCTGATCCCATTAGCACCACACATCAAGATTTCTTCACATTAAATGTATAAACTCATATTTTCTAATTTAACTCCAGATAAATTGACCTTTGTTGTTGACAATGATTATGTGACATAATATTTCGTCAAGTCAGGTCTGTTAAATTAAAGAGTAATTGGAGACGCTGATGGACAGGAAAGCTGGACTGGATTAAGCATGGAGTACAACATGGAAGTAAGTAAAAGAATCAAAACTCTTCAAGCAGGAGGATTTAGGAATTTTCAAGACACTAAATATCTATGTGTACTTGTATGCTCTGTGGTTGTGCTGGAAATTATAGCCTTGAAAGGTTTCATTCCTGGAAATTAAAAGGATGAATTTGGAGAGAAATTAGATAATCTAGTCAGTGCTGAAAGCAATAGACTTCTTTATTTGGTGTGTTTAAGGGAACATCCCAAAAGTCATGAGGCTTAAATGGAGCTATCCAAGACTAAGAGGAAGATGATGTGAAGGGATACAACCAGAAAACCCAAATGAGACAGGGATTGTAGAACTTGGTCACAGTAAACAGCAGAACATAACACAACCCAAACTCAGAAGTCACAGGTATCAGGGTAGGGAGTCTCGTCAGGAGTTGGTCCAAGGACTTTTGTATCAAGTTCTCACTAATCTCACTGTCACCTCATGTGTCATGGCCATTCAATTATCAAGAAGAGGACTAGGTAAAATCACAGGATTTTACTATATGGAAGGGACATTTTGTTTGTGAGTCAGATACTTTTGTAAAATCAGCCAATGACAAATACAGTCTCCCACCTTTTCTAGACATCTCAGTCAGTTGGGTAATTGTGAAGATGCACTCTGCTAGAAAATGATGTGAAAGCTTACCTCTTCCTTCTGTTCTTTTCATCAAGGACTCCCTCAGGGATGTAAAGACTATTCTCACAAAGGTTTTAGAGAGCATAAAAAGAAGCCTATGTGGCAGAAGTTACAGAGGTCTTTCTGAGCAGCCTCTCTTCCTTTCACAATAATAGCATTTATAAAGCTTTCAAAAATTTTGGGAATCGTATCTTTTAAGAGATTAAGAAAACTGATTGCTGGGTGGCTTTAACATTGTATAGATCCAGCCTGATTTTCCTTCTTCCTATGAGCATTTGTTCAGGTTTGCCTACAGTGCCCTTATTGTACCATGGAGGGCATTATGTTATTCTGGTCCAAATACTGTGTCAAAGCAAATAAATGGAATTATTCAGTTGTGTTTAGGATTCTTACCTATTTGAAACACGTTTTATTAGCAACCTCAAGCAACTGCTCAGAGGATGGTTGTTGGGTGTAACTAGTGTGGCAAAAACAGTCTAGGATTTAAATATCTTTATGGAAATTCTTTTAGAAAGCAGCTCGGAACAGATGCGGTTTGCCTTAAGGTTTGCCTTAGGCACCTCTGAAGGCAGCCCAGGTGAGCTCTAAATGTTGGGAATGCTTTCTCTGTTCTGAGTTTCCATTTTCCTCTTGCAAGCCCCACAGATTGCTCCTAGTTCTGGAGCCAAAATGAAGACATCTAAGGCTTCCTCTCCATGACAAACCATCCAAAGCTTGAAGGCAGCTAGCAGGTCCTCACTGAGATGTCTTCCAAGTAACCCTCCACCCCCAGATCCTTCACCCAATCATGTCTCAGACTAAAGGCATTGCAACAGCCCGATTGCTTTGCTCTGGTTCTCCAGCCCATTAATGTCCTTCTTAAATGATAACGCCCAGAACTGAGCCCAGTCCTCCAGAGGAAGTCTGACAGAGTACAGAGGGACCATCAGCTCCCTCTTCTTGAGAGCTTAGCCCAAGCGGTCCATAATCCCATTAGTTCTTAGGTTGTCAGATTGCACTGACTTATCTTGAGTTTACAATCCATGAAATCACTCCATCTTTTTCAGATCTTCTGTCTTTCATGCTTTCCCCAACTTGTACTTGTGAAGTTCATTTTTACACACAAGAGCAAAATGTGGCCTTTATTCCTACTAATTTTCATCTTACTCGATTTAGCCTGATACTCTTGTCTGTTTGGATCCAGCTTTTTGTCATATACAAAAGGATGAATGACCGAAGTAATTCATAAAAATGTTATACCTCCCAGGACTAGGTGCATACACTGAACACCTCCTGCCACATGGACCAATTTGCAACTACTCTGAGTTTGTCTACCCAACAAATTTGACTTTATCTGATTGGATTTGGCCTGATCCGCATCTCTATAAGAAAAGAATGAGATATTTGGTCAAAATTTTGGCTAAAATCTAAATAAACGATATCCCTCACATTTCCCTCACCTGTTAGTTTGCTAATTATATTCACAAGGAAAAGAAGCTAATCTGTCATGTACTGGTCAGTAAGAAGCTATGCTAATGGGATGCAATCACCACTTTTGTAATCTATATGTTTATCTAATGTCCCTTTAGCAATCTCTTCCACGGTTTTTCCAGGAGTCAAAGTCAGCTTAAATAATGGTCTATAATTTGAAGACTATGCTTCTTCTTATTTTAAAAATTGGAACATTTGCCCTTTCCTAATCCTATGGTGACCTTCAAGCTTTCTGGAATCTTTTAGGGCAGTTAGATAATGCAATAGACACAGTGCCAGGCAGGAAGTAGGGAAGATTCACCTTTCCGCATCTGTAAAATGAACTGGAGAAGGAAATGGTAAACAAAACAAAACAAAACAAAAAAAGGTATTTTTTGCCAAGAAAATTCCATATAGAGTCATGAAGAGTTGGACATGAGTCAAATTACCGATACCTTCTAGATGGGGGGCTCTGGCCCAATGACTCACCAACTGTAAGCCTAAATAGTCTTCCTTGTAAAATGGGATGTGAGAGGCCGCAGTCTAATAAAGTGGGCACCTGATACCCTTTCAAATTGTTCAAGAAGCCAAAACTAATAAATATATATAGAGAGAGACATAAAAAAATATATATATGTAGACATATATATAGAGAGACATATATATATAGGCATATATATATATATATATATATATATTTTTTTTTTTTTTGCTAAGGCAATTGGGGTTAAGTGACTTGCCTAAGATCACACAGCTAGGAAATGTTAAATGTCTGAGGCCAGATTTGAACTCAGGTCTTCCTGACTTCAGGGCTGGTACTCTATCTACTGCACCACCTAGCTGCCCCCAATCAAAACTATTTTCATAATAATACTAAGACATTATTTGGCTTTTAATATATTCTGCCCTTTTCCTATTACTTTCAATGTGAAGCTGGATTTTGTTCACATACTGCAACCAAAATGTGTAACAGATTGGATGCAAAAGCAGATACCAAAAAATCCAACTTTTAATACATCAGAGAAGAGATTTTTAAAAATAACACAAAACAATGTCATTGTTCTCACTGATTTTTAAAGGTATTTTTCTACATAAAAACATATATGAAATATGTTTTAACATTTAATAGATTTATTTGTGATATTTTAAAAAATAAATGAATATTTAAAAATTTTTTGTTTTATTTTCTAATATGGTAAATAGATAGATAATGCAAGCTCAGTAACTTTTGAAGAGTAAAGGAATCCAAAAAGCCTTGAGAACAATTGAGCTAGTGGCTGGGGCTGGAACTGAAGTCAGGAAAACCCGATTTAAAGCCAGCACTTCTCTACTGTGCCCCCAGTTGACAGCATGCTTACCTCACAGTGGGACTGAAGAGCTTGAATGAGAGGATGTATGCAAAGTTTTCTGTAAACCTTAAAGCATTAGCCTCTAGTAAGTATCTACTACATACGTGGCACTGTGCAAAGTACTTAGAACACAGGGAAAGGCAAAATGCTAATTATTTTTCTCATCATGATCATTGTCTTCTTTTCATCTTTTTCACTGAGGATCTTGGAATACATTATCCTACTACTGTTCTTTTACATCTAATGTTCTATGACTATGGCCCAAGTGGAGAAAATGACTGCTTTTTGTAGATCAACAGAACTATGAGGATGTAAGCTTATTCCCTGTAGGCTCCCTAAAAGCTTCCTCAGAACAACTCTAACAGAGTGAAAGGACAACAGGGATTATATGCACCTCATCTTACTTACATATAATTTTATCTCCCCTGCTAAAGCTTTTCATTGAATGTATCTTGGAGATTATGAGTATTTGGCATGGTGACATGAATTTAAAATACTGGTCTTTGTATTTTTGGATCAAATAAGTTGCTGCTGGAAGGCATGGATCCAAAGTTCCATCACTGGATTTTCTGGATAGCTTGACAACACACGTTCAGTTTGGGGGTGAAATAAATTGTATGGGCCTTTATAGCTATTTTCTCAGGGTTCTGATCCATTCAGGAAAGGCTGTATCCACAATTCACTGTTTCTCTTACATCCAGTTCCAGGGAAAGGCTCTGCAGAAGTCCCAGGAGCAAGGCCCTAGGAGTACCTTCTCCAGCTGGCTCCAGGAAGGCTTCTCAAAGGGAAAGGGCATCAAGGACTCTAGCACAGGATGAGGTCAAGGCCCTTGACAAAGAGAGATCCCTGATTAAGGCAGTTGCCATGATAAATTCATGTTGCTCATCCTGGGTACAATGATCTGGAAGAGGAAGTAGGTGCTGGAAAGGGGGAAGAAGAACTCTTCTGTCCATAGGAATCCTTGATCTAAATGATGCTCATGTCTCAACAAGAGAGGGAAAACCAAGAAGAGATGACCTTGGGCTGATTCTTTCTGGTTCTACCAGTACATCTGTGAGGGGGCTGAAATGTGTTTCTGAAGAGAAAGTTCTTAGTTGATCAAATACTCAGCAAAATAAATCAAATGGTGCCTTTGAAAGAGACTGTGCGTTCCTTAAAAGAAGCTCAGCACCAAGCCAGGGTGGGACTCTGGGCTTTCTCTTGAAATCACAGGTTGCTGAACTGAGGTCTCAAACTGTTGGATCTGGGGATCTGTATAGCAAAAGAGCAAGTGGCTGTCGGGAAAACATAGGGGCTAAGCAAAGCTCGTCCCTTCCCCAAATCCCTGAGGACTACCGAGGACCATTTCTCAAATAGAAGGCAGGAAGGGCTAGAAGGTTATTTCCCCAGCCCAAATAAAATGCTAGCCAGGACGCTATTATTGGGGCTAGTCCCAACTTCTTGGGAAAGAGGGACCAGCAGCACAGACATCCCAGTCAAGCTGTGGTGAAGCCGAGAGGAGTGTGGGCAGAATGGCGCTGCAGACACCCTTTGGGTTGTGGTGGGGAGAGTGCTGGCCCTGGGCCCACAAGGAATGTCCTCATAACAACTTTACTGGGCACAGCTCCCTTCCCCACCTCCCAAGAGGGGAGAAAATCTATTCAACAATGGCAATACCATTGGGGCAAAACTGACATGGCTGAGGATGGGGCTATCAAATTTATTGTGTCTGGGTGGAAAACTAAGCAAGAGTTTGTTCTGAAAGAAGGATCTGGTTTCAGTACAACTTATTAGTTGACTTCTTCAGGGTAGATTAGGGGGAGGGGGAGTGTGGACATTTTTCATCTTTCAATCCAGGAAAGGGAACAAGGTTAAGAAATAGAGCGTTCTAGTCACCAGCTCATGTCTTCTGAGGTGCTCCATTTTTAGGGCTTACACTGTTATGCAGTCACTCTCCACGGTTTCTTTCCATGATCCAGATGGTTCACTGAGTGATCCTTAAAGTTCCTTATCCTCTTTAAGGATCATCTTTTTATAATTTCTGGTGGCAATAAGAACCTACTCTCAGATTGCCACCACAAACCCCACCAGTTTCACAAATAAATCTGTGTGACTCAACCATTTGTTCCCCATAGCTTGGTGGACATGCTGCTACCTAAGCGTATGTGGATGCTGCCTACACAGGGGCCTCCGTTCCATTCTTGAATCTTTTCATAGATTCCACAAAAAAAGCAAAACTCCTTTGTCTGCATTTGACAAATTCAGTAGCATGCTACTGTTACCAGATTTGACTGCAGCTTAGTACAGCCTGCTTACTCCAAAAACATTTCTGTTGGTTGACTTGTTTATTAGATGTTCTAAGAACGTCTGTTAGCTATCTTCCTCTTCTTTGAAGATAATCAGTTATTAAACCTGGGAATAATATCCTGAAAGGAAAAGGACTTGAAATTTGTCTTGCTTGAAATATCTTTAAAATATTGTTTAAATGAATTCATAGTCCAATGAATCATAAAAAAGACATATTTTAGGAGTGCAAGAAAGAAATTTCAAAATGGTATGATTCTAATATGAGAAAGAGATAAAAGTTAAAATAGGAATAGAAAAAAATTTAAAAAGCATCACTTTTCTATTTACATAGTTCTGAAAAAAAAGTATACCAGAAAATTATTAGGATAAATTTTTCCCTTAAGAAAAATAGACTGAATTTACTTGAAAATTGGGCTTGGACTGAACATTTCCCATGCTTATAGAAAATTCCCTCCCTGAACTGACCTCACAAACTGTTCCTGTTCCATTTAACAAAATTCAGAAGATAAACAATATGAAAGTATGCTAACCCACATGTAGATGAGAAGACCAGATTGTTTCAGTTGAATGAAATAGACTGAGTCTGGGAGCCAAGATGGCGGAGTGAAAAGGTGACTCTCTGACTCTCCTCCGATCTTCTCTCAAATCAACAATAAAATGAGCCTCTGAACTGATCTTCAAGTCAACAAACTCAGAAATATTTGGGCACGGCTTTCTGGAGAACTTCATATCAGGTTAGTCTGACTGGGACAAAGAGATAAACAGACGACTCCTGTGTAGGCCGGAAGTGAGGGTAGGACTCAGCTCAGCTCATCCTGGCAGAAATTCCAAACTCCAAACTCCAAATTCCAAACACCTAGAGTTTATCTGAGGCACTCGGGACACTCTGCCCTGATTGGGGGCAGGTGTTCTGGCAGACTTGCCTTGTTTAAGGAGTAATTCGGACTTAGTCTTAGCCCCCACCGGCCCAGCACCTTAAGTTAATTCGCCGAAGTGCCCCAGGGCAAAAGATCTTTAGCCGTGGTTTTTCCAAACCTTAAAGAAATATACACGCTGTCTAAAAAAAATGAAGAAGCAAAAGAGAGCTCTCACCATAGACAGCTTTTATCAAGGCAAAGAAGTGATGACCCCAGATCCTGAGGTTCCTTTAGACAAAATACCAGAAGAAGGTATTAAAGACCATCACTGGTCACTTTTTCAAAAGGCCTTTCTGGAAGATTGCATAAAGAACCTCAAAAGAGAGCTGGAGGATAAATGGGAAAATAAACTGAAATCAGTGCAAGAAGGATACAATATCTTGCAAGAAGGATATGATGCCCTGCAAAAGAGATATGAAAAAGACACCAATTTATTGAAAAATAAAATTAGTGAAGTGGAAAAAGAGTGCAATGAACAAATTGGCCAGTTACAAAAGGAGCTTAAAAAGGTAACTGAAGAAAACAACACTTTAAAAATAAGAATTGAACAAATGCAAGTGAATGACTCAATAAGACTTCAAGAATCAGTCAAACAAAAAAACAAAAAAATGAAAAATTAGAAGAAAATATGAAATATATCCTAGGAAAAACAACTGACTTGGAAAATAGATCTAGGAGAGACAATCTAAGGATTATTGGACTTCCTGAAAGCCATGATGAAAAAAAGAATCTAAACACTACCTTCCAGGAAATGCTGAAAGAAAACTGCCCTGAGATTGTAGAATCAAAAGGCAAAATCACCATTGAAAGAATTCACCGATCACCTCCTGAAAGAGACCCCAAAATTAAAACCCCAAGGAATATCGTGGCTAAATTTCAGGACTATAGCACCAAGGAACAGATTCTGCTAGCAGCTAGAAAGAAACAATTCAAATACCGAGGTTCAATAATTAGAATCACACAGGATCTGTCAGCCTCCACATTGAAGGATCGAAGGGCCTGGAACCAGATATTCCGAAGGGCAAAGGAACTTGGATTACAGCCAAGAATAACCTATCCAGCTAGAATGAGCATTATCCTCCAGGGAAGATGGTCATTCAATGATATAGGTGAATTTCACCTATTTCTAATGAAAAGACCGGATCTGAACAAAAAATTCGACATCCAAACACAGAACTCAAGAGATGCACAAAAAGGTAAAAAGGAAAGGACTCTTGAGAACTTTATTTTTACTAGGGGATACTTAAAGTTTAGGGGTATAATTAACTAGACATTAATTTGATAATATGAAAAAAAGAACTAGAGGGGAAAAGGTTGTCATACTGGGGAAAAGAGGGAAAAAGTGGTAAAATAAGATCTAAAAAAAAAGGGAGGTAAAAACAAGGTAAAATCACTTGAAGAGGCAAAGAAAACCTAATATAATTGAGAGAAAGAGGGGAGGGAGATGAGCATTGTGTAAATCTTACTCTCATCAGGTTGGGCTCTAAAAGTGTATATCAGACATTTGATTTCACATAGAAACTTTGTTGCTAGAGGGAAGTGGAAGGGAAAGGAGGAAAAAGAAAGGGATAAACTATTAGAAGGGAAAACAAGAATCAGGGGAAAGGAGTAAAAACAGGGGGAGGGGATCTAAAGGGTAGAGTATTGTTTGGGGGAGGGGGTCATCAAAAGCAAAGTACTGAGGAGGGGGGAAGGGAGAAAAGGGAAAGGAAAGGGGAAAACATAACTTGGGTAAATAAGATGGCAGGAAATAAAGAATTACTTATTCTAACTGTGAATGTGAATGGGATGAACTCTCCCATAAAACAGAAGTGGATATCAGACTGGATTAAAAACCAGAATCCCACAATATGTTGTCTACAAGAAACACATCTAAAACATAGTGACACATATAGGATGAAGGTAAATGGCTGGAGCAGAAAATATTATGCTTCAGGTGAACAAAAAAAAGCAGGAGTAGCAATCCTGATATCAGATCAAGTAAAAGCCAAGATATATCTAATCAAAAGAGATAAGAAAGGAAACTATATTTTATTAAAGGGTACCATAGATAATGTAGCAATATCTATACTAAATATATATGCATCAAGTGCAATAGCACACAAATTCCTAGGGGAGAAATTAAGAGAAATGCAAGAAGAAATAGACAGCCAAACGATACTAGTGGGGGATCTCAACCTTGCTCTCTCAGAATTAGATAAATCAAACTACAAAATAAACAAGAAAGAAACTAGGGAGATAAACTAATTGTTAGAAAAGTTAGGTATGTAGATCTATGGAGAAAGTTGAATGGAGACAGTAGGGAGTTTACTTTTTTCTCAGCAGTCCATGGAAGCTATACAAAAACTGACCATGTGTTAGGGCATAAAAACCTCAAAATCAAATGCAGAAAGGCAGAAATAGTAAATGCATCCTTTTCAGATCATGATGCAATAAAAATCACATGCAATATAAGGCCAGGAGAAAATAAACCAAAAGTTAATTGGAAATTAAATAATCTAATCCTGAAGAATGAATGGGTGAAAGAGCAAGTCATAGACACAACCAAAAATTTCATCCAGGACAATGACAATAAGGAGACAACATACCAAAATTTGTGGGATACGGCTAAAGCGGTTATAAGGGGCAATTTTATATCTCTAGATGCTTACTTGCATAAAATAAAGAAAGAAAAGATCAATGAATTGGGCTTATTATTAAAAAAAACTAGAAAAAGAACAAATTAAAAACCCCTCAATTAAATACCAAATTGGAAATTCTAAAAGTAAAAGGAGAAATTAATAAAATTGAAAATAAGAAAACTATTGAGTTAATAAATAAAACTAAGAGTTGGTTCTATGAAAAAACTAACAAAATAGATAATCCTTTAGTTAATTTGATAAGAAAAAGGAAAGAGCAAAATCAAATTGTTAGTCTCAAGAATGATAAGGGAGAACTTTCCTCCAATGAAGAGGAAATTAGAGCAATAATTAGGAGTTACTTTGCCCAACTTTATGCCAGTAAGTTTGATAATCTAAATGAAATGGAGGAATATCTACAAAAATAGAGATTGCCCAGGTTAACAGAAGAGGATATAAATTATTTAAATAGCCCCATATCAGAAAAAGAAATAGAACAAGCTATTAACCAACTCCCTAAGAAAAAATCTCCAGGGCCAGATGGATTTACATGTGAATTCTACCAAACATTCAAAGAACAATTAATTCCAATACTACACAAACTATTTGAGAAAATAGGGACAGAAGGTATACTGCCAGAATCCTTCTATGAGACCAATATGATTCCAGAGCTAAACCAGGTAGGGTGAAAACAGAGAAAGAAAACTATAAACCAATTTCCCTAATGAATATTGATGCAAAAATTTTAAATAAGATATTAGCAATGAGATTACAGAAAGTCATCCCCAGGATAGTATACTATGACCAAGTAGGATTTATACCAGGGATGCAGGGCTGGTTTAATATTAGGAAAACTATCAGCATAATTAATTATATTAATAACCAAATTAACAAAAACCATATGATTATCTCAATAGATGCAGAAAAAGCCTTTGGTAAAATCCAACACCCTTTCCTATTAAAAACACTAGAGAGTATAGGAATAAATGGGCTTTTCCTTAAAATGATCAGTAGCATCTATTTAAAACCATCAGCAAGCATCATAAGTAATGGAGACAAACTAAAACCATTCCCAATAAGATCAGGAGTGAAACAAGGCTGCCCACTGTCACCATTACTATTTAATATTGTCTTAGAAATGTTAGCTTTAGCAATAAGAGAAGAAAAAGAGATAAAAGGAATCAGAGTAGGTAATGAAGAAGCCAAATTATCACTCTTTGCAGATGACATGATGGTATACTTAGAGAACCCTAGAGACTCAACTAAAAAACTACTACAAACAATTCACAACTTTAGCAAAGTGGCAGGATTCAAAATTAATCCACATAAATCATCAACATTTTTATATATTACCAACAAAGTTCAGCAGCAAGAGATACAAAAAGAAATTCCATTCCAAATAGCAGATGATAGGATAAAATATTTGGGAATCTATCTGCCAAGGAAAAGTCTATACTTTTTCAGAAACTGTACGAACTAAACTACAAAACACTTTCCACACAAATAAAATCAGACCTAATCAATTGGAAAAATATTAAGTGCTCATGGGTAGGCAGAGCGAACATAATAAAAATGGCAACACTACCCAAACTAATCTACTTATTTAGTGCCATACCAATCAAACTCCCAAGAAATTATTTTACAGATCTAGAAAAAATAGTAGCAAAGTTCATTTGGAAGAACAAAAGGTCAAGGATTTCAAAGGGATTAATGAAAAAAAAGGCAGATGAAGGTGGCCTTGCTGTACCAGATCTAAAACTATATTATAAAGCAGCGGTCATCAAAACCGTTTGGTACTGGCTAAGAAATAGAACAGTCGATCAGTGGCACAGGATAGGTTATCAGGACAACCTAGGCATTAACCTTAATAATCTAGTGTTCGATAAACCCAAAGATCCCAGCTCTTGGGATAAATACTCACTATTCAGCAAAAACTGCGGGGAAAATTGGAAACTAGTGTGGAAGAAATTAGGGCTTGACCCATACCTAACACCACATACCAAGATAAGATGTAAATGGGTTCATGATCTAGATATAAAGAGGGACTTTGTAAGCAAGTTAGAGGAACGTAATATAGTTCATCTCTCAGACCTGTGAAGATGGAATAAATTTATGTCCAAAGAAGACCTGGAACTCCTAATTGAACACCAGATGGATAATTTTGATTATATTAAGTTAAAAAGTTTCTGTACAAATAAAACAAATCCAGACAAGATTAGGAGGGAAGCATCAAACTGGGAAATCATCTTTACATTTAATGGTTCTGATAAAGGCCTCATTTCTAGAATATATAGAGAATTGTCTCATATATATAAGAATTCAAGCCACTCTTCAATAGATAAGTGGTCAAGGGATATGAACAGACAATTTTCAGATGATGAAATTAAAACCATCTCTAGTCATATGAAAAGTTGCTCCAAATTACTATTGATCAGAGAAATGCAAATTAAGACAACTTTGAGGTACCACTACACACCTGTCAGATTGGCTAAAATGACAGGAAAAGATAACAGTGAATGTTGGAGGGGATGTGGGAAAACTGGTACACTAATACATTGTTGGTGGAACTCTGAATGGATCCAACCATTCTGGAGAGAAATTTGGAGCTATGCTCAAAAAGTTGTCAAACTGTTCATACCCTTTGACCCAGCAGTGTTTCTACTGGGCCTATATTCCAAAGAGATCTTAGAGGAGGGAAAGGGACCCACATGTGCAAGAATGTTTGTGGCAGCCCTTTTTGTAGTGGCTAGAAACTGGAAACTGAATGGATGCCCATCAATTGGAGAGTGGCTGAATAAATTATGGTATATGAATGTTATGGAATATTATTGCTCTGTAAGAAACGACCAGCAGGATGATTTCAGAGAGGCCTGGAGGGACTTGCATGAACTGATGCTGAGTGAAACGAGCAGAACCAGGAGATCACCATAAACAGCCACAACAGTATTACATGATGATCAATTCTGATGCACATGGCTCTCTGTAACAAAGAATTGTCTCAAACCAGTTCCAATTGTTCACTGAAGAAAACCATATACACCCAGAGAGAGTGAAATGAAATATGGACAACGTAACATTTTCATGATCTCTATTGACATTTGCTTGCATTGTGTTGCCTTTCTCTGATTCTTTTTTTTCTTGTAGATAGGATTTTTCTTGCATAACTTCTCAAGCATTTCAACATTATTAATATGTAGTAGACTTCCTTCCATCTAGGAGAGGGGAGGGGACTGGGGGTAAAATTTGTAATGGAAAGCTTTGTAAAGATCAATGCTGGGGAACTACCCATACATATTTTATACAAATAAAAAGCTTTAATTAAAAAAAAAAGAAATAGACTGAGTCCTCTTTTCTCCCATTGTTTAAAAAGACAAGTTTAAATTGGAAGATGTTAAGTCTGGAGGAACTAATTTTAACAAGCTTACTGAATTAATCCAAACTACTAAAGTTGTAAAAGCATTAAGTAAATATTTATATTTGCTACTTTTAAACTAGTTTAGATAAGATTATAGACATTTAACATAAATAAGTCTTTAAGATACCCATTTTTTTAAATTATAAAAATGAGTATTGCTTATATTCCAGTGAAAAAGTTATTCACAGAAGTGTTTGAAATGACAAAAATTCAAGAGCATGAAGATATAGGAAACATGATCTTCTAGGAAACTCTATCTAACCAGAAGTATCATTGACTTAAGACTCACAATTTCAAAGCAAGTTCTAAAAAGATGATGCAATTTTTCCATGCACTGACTAAAAAGAAAACTCTTACATTTTTAAGAGTATATATATGTGTGTGTATATATATATAAAATCACTAAAATAAATAAAATTTTTTTTCTTTGAATAATTCAAATTCAAGAGAATATCTGTTATTTGTTGCAAAAGTTCAGACTGAATCTTTAGTTCTTTTCAGAATGATATCTGTACACTTTGGATAGTATTTTGGGGGAAGTAAGTGAAATACTATACTTGGTCATTTTTCCAATCAGTAAAATTAACAAAGCTTTACCATAATTCCTGTTCTGTCACATATACATATACTCATATTTGCCAGATTTGAAGTTCTACCTTATGGGACTTTTAGGAACTGTGGTGACATTTTAAGAGGCAATGTTGTAATCTGGAGAGTGTATTGCATTTGGACTGAGGAGTATTGTGTTCACTTATGTTAGTGGTTGGGAAGTCATGTGACTTTATGAGGTGATACTTTACTTCAAGTAATTTCTTTGTTTCCCTGGGACATTTGAGCCTATGCTGAGGATGCACTTTTCCTCTTTTGAAAGAAAAAAGAAAACCCAAAAATCTTTGATGTAAGAGCTAAAACACAAAACTCCTAGATATTTCTGATAGAATGCTGATGTAATTAGTAAGGCCTGAGCCTTACTATCTCACCTAAAGCAGTTTAATCTATAATATTATTGCATTTAAATAGCCTTCGGTGTCTTGTAATTCTTACTAGCTATGGATTTATTAATACTTAGAGTTATATAATCAGAGAGAGAATAAAAGACAAGGAAAGCTTCTGGATGTGTAGAAGCTCCCATTTCTGATGTCTTAACATTATCCAGTTCTCTAAATTACACTATGTATAGGATAATAAGAATTAGAAAAGTAAGGGGAAAAGTGGGAAATTGTGGGTCTGACTACCATGAACACTAAAACATAAAATACTGGCTAATTATGAAAATAGAAATTAACAACCAAAATCTTAAAATGATTCGCTTTGCCTTTTTAGCTATTCAAAAACTACACACACACATGTGTACACTCTGATTTAAGGCCAGTTGCATACAAAAACCAAACCAAATCAAAACCAAAACCAACAACAAAACCAAACCTACCCAGGCTTATTCAATAGAAAATTAAGAGAGGATTATTTATATCCAAAAAGAATGATTGGTTTCGCAATATTATTTTTTTGGAAAATTCTCCTAGGACATAATATTATGTAGAGTGAGGTATATTTCTCATCCACTTTGCTATAGTTTGGCAAAAATTCTAAACCTCTGGCTGAAGAGCAAAGGGATTTTATAAAATTAACTGATAATGTGAATAATATGTTGAAAACATTGGAGGAGAAATTTCTCCAGGAAATTGCTACTAACATCAATTCACAAACATGCTTTTACTAGAGCTTTTCATCCACATAAAATAATTCCTGGAGGCTAATTGTTGGCTATATCCCTTAGAAAAGATGAAATGGACCTTCCAGTGCTCCACCTTTCGACCAAGAAGCGTATTTCAGATGAGATCACAGGCGCTTGAGGCAGATAGGATGGCCTTGGAGGCAGGGCTTAGGTCAGAAAGGCAGAGAGGCCTGAATGGGCGAGATCCCCACCTTGAGACAGTGCTATTTTGGGGTAACTTATTTCATTTAAGCTAACCTTGGATGGCTAGGAGCTGGGGGAGGATGTCTGTGAATTCTGCTCCTCTAGGTCTAAGGATAAAGACAAGCTTCTTCTGTGACCTGCCCACTAGTGCTTAGTTGAAATAAGCTGATCCTAGTTGTGAATCTAGGCTTAGGAAGCCCTTGCTATTATACCTCATTTATAAACAGATGCAGCTGAGGTAACTCAGGCTCTCCAGGGATTCCTGATAGGGACTGGGCAGCTGATGTATTATTTGTTTTGTGATCCTGTGATGAATAAAGGAACCCGACATTTTGAAAAGTTGTGGTTGTACCATCTCTTCAAAACATTAGACCCATTAAAGTTAAGTAATGTACAGATACATTAGGGAAGATAAGTATTCTCTTCCTCTCTTTATTTTCAGTACATGTATGGGACCAATCAGAGATTGCTCTCTTTTAATGTAGAGAAATTTTGTGCTAGGCATACTCAGTACAGCTTTTTTAGTAGCAATAGACTCAAATTAAAACCTTTAAAAATTAAATAGTCACAATTTAGACATTTTTATAAAACCAACTTTTGCTTATTTGAGGAAAAAACTAACAAGATTTAAAATGTTAAATGATCTTTTTTTGCCCCTCTTAATAGTTGGAGTTAATGGGATGATGGGGAAAAAGGCTGTGCATGTGTATGCATGTGTGTGTCTTTTAAGGAAATTTATCAGCAAGTAAAATTAGGGTATGCTGTGTAGTCCCCATGTATGTAAAAGCCTATCACTAAAATACCTAGGCACTTGCTTTAAAGACTTAATTATAGCAATCCGTGGTAAAGCAGAGAAGAGAAATCAGGCTTCTTGATTTCGGGTGATATTCTTATCTAGGAGATCACATGGCATCCTTGCACTCCTCTTCCCTTATATGGTGACACTAGGCTAAGTGAAGGCCATCTCAAAGAAGCGGGCATCAGCTCTCCCCGGGCTCCCAACTCCTTCTGGGGACATTTCCCGGACCTTTGTGGGGAACTCCTTCTGTCCTCCCCTGGCCTCTCCACATTCCCCTTGCTTCTTGTCCCATGTACTTGGACTTAGATCTACGGAGGACACAGTGAGTGTTCTCATTCTCATTCACAGTGAATGAACTCATTGGTTCCAATTTGGTCTGGGTCTGCTCTGAGCATTCTGAGCTAAAAATAGCCCAATGAAAGCCTCACCAAGTGGGATAGAGTAGAGTAGTAAAAGATAGTGAGATGAAGAGTTCTGGCCTGAATTTCATGGCAACAAGTACAGAGGGGCAGGAAAAGCTCTGGGGAACCTCGTCTGTGCTGCTTCCACAAAGACTGGGGACAAGTGCTTGGAAGGAAAAGAAATATGGCTTTTTGACCTTGGATAGTAGAAGTTTTCTTACCTGTTAAATTGGATAGGAAGGACTAATATTTGGGGGATGGGGGTCAGGGGAGGGATGAGAGCTTAGTAGGGAGATAAAACCTAGTAAAGCCAAGAACATATATATACATAAAGAGAAAATAAATCCAGGGACGACTCATCTGCCAGTGCTTGGTCTGAATGTGAATTATACAGGACACTGCCCCAGAAAACTGAGATGTGAGAACATAGTAAAACAAACAAACAAAAAAACAAGATTTATGGGAACAAATTGTGCACCAAATTTCAAGGTTCATTTCTGCCACTTTCTCACAACCACTTCCCTCTAATGAAGTTCAAATGCCATGAAACAGTGGCCCCATATCACAGAAAACAGGAAAAGATGAAGGAATAAAGAGAACAAAAGGGAAATAGAATGTTCTTTTTTTTTTTTTTTAACTTACATGGTTACATATAAAAACACTTTCAACTTGGCAGCATGATTAATATGTCCATGTTTAGATGATAACTTTAACTGGTGCTGTCCAACAGAGTGCTAGTTGGGGAATCCAAAGGCCTGGGTATAAAGTGAGCTATGACACTTCTTGATCATGACCTTAGGAAGGTACTTCATTCACCTCCAGAGGCTTTAGTCCCCTCACCTGTTCTCAGATAAGGAGTGGGACCAGAAGCTGCCAAGCTCCTCTCTGGTTCTAAAGAGATGGCCCAAGGATTCTGGTGAATGCTAACAAGTCCATGTCTTGGCTCTAGTACTTTTCTGGAGACCCAATTTTATAGAAATACTTTTTAAAAAGTGGTGGAATTGTCTCTTTGTCTCTATCAATCCAAACAATATTTGGAAATAGATTACTTAAGTCCATATGAGTTAGCCTGGGTTTAGCTTTAGAAATGTTAAGCCTTAGGAATGTTAAGTTGTTTTATATCAAAAAATCAAGGGGCAGTTAGGTGGCTCAGTGGATAGAGCACCAGTCCTGAAGTCAGGAGGACCTGAGTTCAAATCTGGTCTCAGACACTTAACACGTCCTAGCTGTGTGACCCTGGGCAAGTCACTTAACCCCAATTGCCTCAGCAAAAAAGCGCAAAAAAAAAAAAAAATCAATTTGAGAGCCAACAAATTTAATGTCTCAGTTCAACACTAATACTAATTTGTTTTATTATTATTATTATTTTTGTATTTTGCATTTTGAGGGGAGGCAATCGGCGTTAAATAATTTGCCTAGGATCACACAGCTTAGTTAGCTAGTCTGAGGTCAAATATGAAATCAAGTCCTCTTGACTTCAGGGCTGGTGCTCTATCCAAAATGTCACCTAGCTGCCCTTAATTTGTTAATTTTTAATGGTTTAAAACAGCTCTTAGGTATACCAGAACTTTAACTGTGGTATATTAAATTATTATCTTTTACTTAGTACATATGAGAGTTTTTAACAATAGTTTGAATTAAAAAAAAAAAAAAAAGCATTCAGTACAGAGGGAATGCTTACCTGGTTTTATTCATAAGGTCTGCTCCACATGCCTTGTAATAATCTAAATTTTGTTGAAACTGGTGTGTCACTGGTCTTGGGTTTCTCTAAAGCAAAAATAGAACAGAAAATAGTATTTAGAAAATGCTTAAAACAAATTGCACATCAATAGTTAAAAAGACAGAAATAAGACCATATGTTGATATCTTTGTTTAATCAAGAGGAAATAAATAGAAGTAAAAAGTATAGTATTTGGGTTTCATTTGGATAGTTGTTAGCAAGGCTAAGAATTGTCTTAGAGAGCGAAAATATATTAATTAATTAATTTTGTGATTGTTCTACCAGTTTTTTGCCATACATATTTTGAGATACTAATTAAAAAATATAATTGGAAAAAGGCTAATCTTTTTACACCCCACAAAAACCACACAATCCAGGACAAGTATAATGTATTTGCCGCTGACTCTGAGAAATAAATAAGATGTAGAAGATTACTTTAGAGGAAGAGTTCCCGAGGATTAGCAAGCATCTTACGTCCACTAGATGGCGGACAGAGTCTTTGTTCTCCCTGAAGCTTAGGTGGTGTTCCGAATGGAGCCCACGCTTTTACAATTATCACTCGCTTCTGTGGCACCCAGTTTCATTTTCAGCATTTGAGGAGTGCCCAAAGTGTGGTAGACATTGGCAATCATTGGCGCATTCACCATCACCTCACACAAGCCAATCTGCCAGTGCCCGTTTTCATCGCTTTTCTGGGGCTCTCCACTATTTGTAAACACTCCAGAAAGCTCCTCTGGGTGGCAGGTAAAGGGCTGCCCCCCAACCTGTTATTCAGTGTCAATCAAAGGTGGTGCAGGATGCTGGGGCAGAGGGAGGCCACAAGCCTTGGTCTCAATGTGCTTCTAATCTAAGAGTTAGAAAAGGAGTTGGCAAGTGTGTATGGCCATGAGGGAAGGCCCAGGCTGTGATGGGAGGTGGGGTACAAAAAGGAAAGGCTTTTAGGGGAAGAGTCCAGTATGGCAGAAGGGATGGAGGAGCAGGAGCTGGTATTCTGTTCAGCGGGCAAGGAAGAGCCAAGGAATCGGGACAATGACCGTGGCACGAAGCAGGGGCTAACTTGGGACAGGCACTAAGGCTTTTTCCCAAGGCCATGGGATCTAATGAGTAATGAGAGTGGAAAACAAAACCTGATCTCAGCCCCTGGTAAGCAAGGTTAACTAGGCTCCTGTTCTAGGTATGGGTAGGATGCTCCCACTGGTGCTCTGGCACAGGGTTGGGGACCAGTATCTGGGTCTTTCTTTCCCATAAAGCCTAGTGCTCTAAAGCTCCGCTTTGCTTGTGGTTACCAGCTCCTTCCCTTCTTCCTACCCTCTTGAGGCATTTTGGAGTGCTTGCCCTTGGCATGAGAATTGCTAGTTTTGAAAGAATATGAAGAATGGATCAGAGAGTGCTCAGATAGATTGGAGGCAGGAAGACTAGTTAGGAGGCTATTATAATAGTTGACATTTGGAAATCTATAAAAATATCACTTTTCTCATATATAAGCTTTTTACAAGCAAATGAAATTTAAACAAAAGAATACCTCTTAAACAAATACATTTCCAATCAAATAACTAAATAAAAACCAAAGCAAAAAATGGTTTTTTAAAACCATAATTATAAATTTTCCATAAAATATTTAAAAGAAAATTAGAACTAGGAAAGATTTTGGTTTTTATACCTCCTACATCTCAACTACTTGCTTATATAAGCAAGGTCATCTTAAATTAACACACACTAAACTTCTTGCTTCAACAAAATAAAACAAAACAAAAAACACCAAAAACTCCACTACCTCTGCATCAGGAGCTGGGTTCTTAATGTTTTTTGCATGACAGACCCTTCTGTCAATCTTGTGAAGCCCATGGACCCATTTTCAAGATACATAAAATAATGCACTTAAGTGTAGAAAATAAAGCATATGGGTTTTAAAGGGAAATGAATTCTACTGAAATAATTATCAAAATGTTAAAATAACAAGTTTCACAAACTTCCATCTACGGACTGCTTTTTAATCTACCTCTACATAAAATGGCACATTCTATTTTAATGCAAAGAATTCATGTAGGTTAACATCTTCAGAGGGGAATATAATGCTAGAGTATTAAATGTTAGGGTTAAATAATTGTAATTCATCAAGCTAACAAGCTGTGATTTAATGGTCAAAATTGCCCTATTCTTTTTCTGTTTGAAAAAAAAAAAAAAGTACCTTTCATATATCTACCAAACCGGCTCCAATCAATTAACAGAAATGACAATCTCTTGATTTCACTATCTACTATTCCACAGGTTTGGTATTCAACTGAGCTCTAAGATAATCAAATCTGAATTGCCTTGATGAAGATAACAGATGATTCCATGACTACCATCCGATTAAGTCTAACAGTGCAACTTTTCCATCTCTAGGAATTACACAGGTTTCCTTGCGGTGGTTGATGATAACCTGAACCTGGGCATAATGGAAATGCAAAAGAAAGGTTAAAACTACTGGCATGTCTTTAATGCTACATTCGTGAATTATCCAAAATATTCCCTCCACTAGGTGATCACCTATGGCTAAAATTTTGTTTTTTACTCCCACTATATAAAAATACAACATGCTTTTGTAAAAATATTAAAAAGCTCCTCTTTTAACTTCTGATACATGAAGAGAGGATATTACCTTGTTTTTTTATTTTTATTTTTTTGCTTAAAAATACTGAAAGAGATCACGTAAAGCAGTTTAAAACTTATTTATCAAGAAATGACAAGCAACTCAAGGGTACCAAGGGTTGATCTAAGTACTTAGAATGATTATCAAAAATAATGATCTCACTTGAACACATGAATGAGATTCAAGTATTGCTCTCATTTAGGGCCTATTTAAATTCCTCAGAGGCTTACTGGTATCAAAGGGAGAGTCATTTAAAGTGGAAAAGAATGAAAAATAAGATATTGAAAAATGGAATTTAAAATGTAAGACAATGGCTGAAGATTATTGCATGGCATCAAGATGCCTATTTAGACAATACCACTATTTAAATATAAATACATACAGGCAAGTAAATAATCTAGGAACACACAGAGAAACTAGCATGTTCTGTAACAAATCTGCCTCCTAAATATACTCAATATTGATTGAGGCTTAATGTAAAAAACGAACAACTTCCTCCACCCAAAAAACCTCCCCCTAAACAACCAAACAACCAAATCATTGACAGATTTAGGAATTAAAATTCAATATTTCTGTCTTGAAAGCTTATGTAGAGTTCTTCACCCAACCCTCTTTTTATGTAGAGTGTAAAAGTTCCAAATGGTTTCAGCATTCTTGACATATATTTTTCCAAATAAAAAAATCTTCTGCACAATTTAATGATTTATCACTGACAAATCTAGGATTCCTATTACATAGTGTCCTGAAAGTCAGTCCAGTTTTCAACTTATGCCACTGAGACCTACAGCCAGATTAAGAATTGTTCATTTTCATTTTGTTCCTATTTAACAAGCCCTAGAATTATTAGGGTCCTAATATGAGGGACTACATATTTTCATTCTTCATTACTTTAATTTACTAACACTTATACTCTGGTACTTCTATCCACTTGATGTTCTCAGAGTTGTCTTTATCTGGATAGAGTAATTAAGAACTATTATTTATTTATTTTTTTGGAGGGGAGGGGGTTGTGGTGGTACAATCAGAGTTAAGTGACTTGCCCAGGGTTATACTGCTGCTAAGTGTTAAGTGTCTGAGGCCACATTTGAACTCAGGTCCTCCGTATTTCAGGACCAGCACTCTATCTGTTGTGCCAACTAGCTGCCACTTAAGAACTATTTTTAACCTCATTTCACACCAAGGGAGTCTAATTGATAAAAAAATATTAATTTTTAAAAAGAATAGTAAAATTTGTAAAAAAAATTTTTTTTAAAGCATATACTTTGAAGAATTCTTTTTGGTTGATTCTTTTTGTGATGAGTGGTAAACAGTAGTGAAAAGATCATTCTGTAAACATATCCAAACTAATGATACATTATAGTTTGGGCAGAATGTACAATTAGGAGAGGGCATCATCGATATGGTATAAAATTCCCATTCCTAAAGTCTCTAGGCATAAAGAGAAACATTAGAAAAATTAGAAAAAACTCCAAACTCAGAAGGGCAAATCAAAGTCTTTTAGGTTTTCTGTACAAGACAAAATAAATAAGTGTTGCTTTTCTTGCATAGACCCTCCCGACAGGTTTAGTAGACACCTCCTGTATGCTCTACCCTAACTACTTCCAAAGTATCAAAAAAAAAAAGTTATACTTTTGGATTTCTTGATCTTGAGCATTTTTATTTTATGTTATGATAAGAATGCAAGAGATCCCAAGGAGGCTTTCTTTGGAAAATAAGTGGTGAAACTGACATGCCTTTTTTTTTTTTTGGTTGATGGCAAGAGGAGAAAATCTCACATAGGGCTATGAGACTCAGAAGGAAAAGTAAAATCAATTTTATTTCTCATTTGATTTTTAAAATGCTTTGGCTACTTTACTTACAGTGAATACATGATGGAAATTATCTGTGGCATTAACTATGTGGCTATTATTAAAACATGAAGGTGGATACTGGGAACCAACTTTTCTGTAGCATTTACTTTTTTACTCACTAAAAGGGACAAGCCTATATAAGAAGGGTTACTCTTTTGCTTTTGACTTCGGTTGGAAATCTCTCTGCCAAAACAGGTTTGAGCTTCAAAGGAGAGTATTCCCATTCCCTTTCCCCACTTCCTTTCCTTGGAAAGCCTTAGATTCTCTTACAGAATAAGTTAGTTTCTGTTCAAACTCTTTTTTTTTTTTTTAAGGTACCCATAACAATAAAGTCTAGGAAAACCAAAGATATTTTCAGTAAAAGGAAAAAAAAACAAAACAAAACAATGCTCTAGTGATCCCTGATAGAACCCGTGAAAACTAATTGTGCTAATTGTCATATTTCAATGGAAGAAGAGATATGTAAAAAGATCTATTTGAAATATCCAACTAATTTTTCTGCATTATCCAGGCACATATTTTGTGGACAGGTAGAGACACCTTTAACAATGAAATCAAAATAATAGTTTCATCAGAATGTAAACACCATTAAGAACAATGATATATTTAAAAAAAGGGGGGGGTAGGGGTTGCTTTGTTGTTTTGATAGTTGATACAATAAAGTAGGTGTGGATGAGCACTGTTTCTTGATAAATAAAATACCTTATCTGAAAAAAATCATTTAAGTAAGACTTCACAGGACTTCATATCTGGGAATAAATAAATACACTGCTTTCTCACAGTTAATTTTATTTTTTTAATCTTATTTTGAATTTTAAAAAATATCCATGTGCTAGATTTTGTAATGTTTGGTGTATGTACTGTTGTCTTCAAGATTTAACTGAGACCCTTTCCCAGATCATTCTTGTGAGGGAAGTCACTCTTATTTCTGTAGCTTTTCAAATGGGCATCATGCTCTAGATTCAAAGAGATGAGTTTAGAGCTCACTGTACAATAGAAAAGTTGATTTATTTTGAAAATGTCTGTGGTCTAACTTTGTGGCTGGCATAAGGAGAAAAGGAGGGGAAGACTTGTCTATGGTAAGAATTACTTAGTTTTTTGTTTTTCCCAGTATCCTGCTACCACCCTCTATTTTTTACTACGCCAGATTAGAAAAGGGAAAAAAAGACGGCTCAGAAGGGGAAACAGCACTCTGAAAAGATGTCTAACGTTTCTCTTTGATGAAAAATGAGACTCTTATTTTAGTGAATATGTTATTGCCTCAATGCCAGGGGAAAAGCAACCGTCATTAGAAAAACGAATTGCTCAGCTGTTTATAAGCAAAAAGCTCTAGGGGAATTTCTTAGGACCCAAAAGGCAAAGCATTGCAGGGTTATGCAAACATATGTTGCAGGTGTTTTAGGGTAGACAGGTGGGCAAACCTCAACCACTGAAAAGGATTTGGTTTAATATACTGTAACTGAAACTAGAGCACCTAAATGCATCCAAGTGCAGAAAGCCATAGCAAGAGTGAACTGTATCTATAGAGCAAAAATTCTCCCTAAAATAATTATCTTGTTAGTTGCCAAGCAAACAGGATTTCTTCTTCTGGTAGTTTTATAGCAAACAAATACTGCCAATTACAGTTTTTTGGAAAACTAAAGGTATTTTAAACCTGGAACAAAGAACAGCCTGAAATAGCAATAATTATCCAAAAAAGATAAGGATGAAGTATTGTTTGCCTTTATTTAAACAAATATTCCTAAGGAGACAGTTTTCTGTAATATCCCCTCTTTGCTTCACCAGGCAACATTAGATTTATCATAATTCTCCTAAAGCCTAAAATATTTCTATATTAAAATGCTAATTTTGCCGCTCTATGGTGTGGGTTTTTTTTTTTTTTTTTGCCTGTAATTAAAGCTGGGTAAATTTGTGATCTGATATTCACTGATCACTACAGATTCTGCAAAGGTTATACCATTTCTGTCTCTTATTGCCCTCTTCATTTAAAAAAAATAAGTATACAGTGGCAGTATACAATAGCTCAAAAAACATAGATCAGGATCATGAGTGCATTAAATTCCTTAGTAATTTAAACATCTTTAATGAATAACTTTGAATGTTTATATAAGTACCAATAACTTAGATCCTAAAGTGACTAAACCACTAATATATTTTGCTTTGTAAATTATCCAGGAAAATTTATTTCTTTTTATTGTTAATTGTAAATGAGTATATTCAACCTTAATACAGATATCAATATATTTATTTATAAATAGCAATACCACTGATCCTTACTTAATCTAATTTCATGTTAACCATACCATGCTAATTTTCCTGTGTACTATATTGTGTTGATATTTTATCTAGATTCAGAAAGGAGAAAGGGATGAAATATATGTATATAAAATCCAAACTGTTGCTGCCTATATTAATGCAGTGAGATTAACACAGTCAACTCAATATAGGTTTTAAAAAAAATTTACAGTATTTCCTTCTCACCAATGAAAATTCTTTCATGACCAAAATTAATAA
>JAJPUD010015954.1:1704-35623 GCA_023553655.1 Myrmecobius fasciatus | reverse complement strand
TTTTTTTTTTTTTTTTGCTGAGGCAATTGGGGTTAAGTGATTTGCCCAGGGTCACACAGCTAGGAAGTGATAAGTGTCTGAGGTCAAATTTGAACTCAAGTCTTCCCGACTTCAGGGCTGGTGCTCTATCCACTGCGCCACCTAGCTGCCCCACTAATATACTGTTAATGGAGTTGTGAACTGAATCAAGTATTTTGAAGAGCCATTTGGAATTATGCCCAAAAGGCTATAAAATTGTGCATATCCTTTGACTCAGGAATATCACTACTAATTCTGTATCCTAAAGAGACCAAAGAAAACGGAAAAAGATCTATATGTACAAACGTATTTATGGCAGCACTTTTTTGTGGTGGCAAAGAACTGGAAATTGAGGGGATGCCCATCAATTGGAGAATAGCTGAATAAATTATGGTATATGATTGGAATGGAATACTATTGTGCTATAAGAAATGATAAAAAGCCTGTTTCAAAAAATCCTGAAAAGACTTATATGAACTGATGCAAAATGAAGTGAGGAGAACCAAGAGAACATTATACACACTAGCAGCAATAATGTACAATGATTAACTGTGTATAACAACTATACTCAGCAATACAATGTTCTAGGATTGACAATGAAAGATGCTGTGCACCTCCAAAGAAAGAACTGGGAGTCTACTGCAAATCAAAACATATTTTTTTTTAAATTTCATTATTTTTCTTGGGTTCTTTTTTTTGGGGGGGGACTGAGTGTGGTTCACGACATAGCATTTTCACTCTTTTTGTTGTTTGCTTGCATTTTATTTTGCTTCTCTTTTTTCCTTGTGCAGAACGATAATTATATAAATATGTAATCTCTCATTTTCACTTTCCCAACCATTTCTTTCTCAGGACCCTTCCAGCCTTTCTTCTGTCTTTCTAAGAAAATCCTGATGAATGATTGTTCTCTCATCATCTGTCCCTAACTGAGAGAGATCAAGGAATATGTACTCATCCTTCAAAGAAATTCCAAACACTGTATTCCACAATTCTTGTATGTCATAATATTTTAAAACCAGAAGGATCTTCAGAGGATACATATCATCACCATTTAATCTCACCCTTAACAAGAGAATCTAGAGAGGTCAAATGACTTGCCCATACTAACCATGATTCTCAGACCTGTCTCCCACAGCCAAACCAAGTACATTATACACTCTGTGTAGCTGTTATCTACTTATCTTTATATCTTTTCCCTCTGACCTTAGGATAATAAAAACTATATGACAGCAAAGACTATTTCCTGTTTTAATTTTCACTACAAGTAGTTCCTAATGTTTTTTAATAAAAGATACTTAATTATGTTGTTTGGATTGAATTGATTGTATTTAATTATTCATAGGATCATCAGAAGAAAGATGTTATATTGTTAGGGAACTTAGAATTCATTAAATCTTTTTTTTATTAAAGCTTTTTATTTGCATAACATATGTATGGGTAGTTCCTCAGCATTGATCTTTACAAAGCATTCTGTCACAAATTTTCCCCCAGTCCCCTCCCCTCTCCTAGATGGCAGGAAGTCCATTACATGTTAATTATGTTAAAATACTTGACAAGTCGAATATATGTATACATATTTCCACACTTATCATTGTTGTGCAAGAAAAATCGTATCTACAAGAAAAGTAAGTCAGAGAAAGGAAACACAATGCAAGCAAACATCAATAGAGAGCATGAAAATGTTATGTAGTGGTCCACATTTCATATCCCTCTCTCTGGGTATATATGGCTTTCTTCACTGAACAATTGGAAGTGGTTTGAGACATTTCATTGTTGCAGAGAGCCATGTTCATCAGAATTGATCATCATGTAATATTGTTGTTGCTGTGTATAATGATCTCCTGGTTCTGCTCGTTTCACTCAGCATCAGTTCATGCAAGTCTCTCTAGGCATCTCTGAAATTGTCCTGCTGGTCGTTTCTTACAGAGCAATAATATTGCATAACATTCATATACCATAATTTATTCAGCCACTCTTCAATTGATGGGCATCCATTCAGTTTTCAGTTTCTAGCTACTAAAAAAAGGGCTGCCACAAACATTCTTGCACATGTGGGTCCCTATCCCTCCTCTAAGATTTCTTTGGGATATAAGCCCAGTAGAAATGCGGCTGGGTCAAAGGGTATGCACAGTTTGATAACTTTTTGAGCATAGCTACAAATTGTTCTCCAGAATGGTTGGATCCATTCACAGTTCCACCAACAATGTATTAGTGTCCCAGCCCTCCCACATCCCCTCCAACATTCATCGTTATCTTTTCCTGTCATTTTAGCCAATCTGACAGGTGTGTAGTGGTACCTCAGAGTTGTCTTAATTTGCATTTCTCTGATCAATAGTGATTTGGAGCAACTTTTCATATGACTAGAAATGGTTTTAATTTCATCATCTGAAAATTGTCTGCTCATATCCCTTGACCATTTATCTGTTGAAGAGTGGCTTGGAATTCATTAAATCTAAGTCCTTACATGAAATGAAACTAAGGCTCAGAGAGGTTAAGAGAGTTGACTAAAGTCTTTTAGGTAGAGAGGGAGTGGCTGAGGTAGAGTTTAAAACTAGTTCCCTGATAGCAAAACCAGCAAGCTATCTACAACCCCACACTGCTGGCAGTACGACAAAGAATGCCAGTCCTTGGAAACTTGGTCCATTGCTTTTACTATGTCACTGTAAAGGCATTACAGCAATGTAACTTGGCCGGATTTGACCATCCAAGGATCAGATGAGTAAAAAATCCTCAGAATATGCATTGTTGTTCTGATGTAGAGCGTGGCTCTCTCATTTGAGGCTATGAGGCTTCTCTTGGTGTCAAGGACAAACAAAGACAAAGTTGGTGCTGGGAGGTTTGAGCACCTCTCTCAGCCCACCTCCACTTCCCCTGTACCTGTGCTCCTAATGTATCTCCCTCTTCCTGACCCACTACTTTTTCATCCTCCTTCAACTCCATTTTAGTGGGCGAAAGAATGGGAGGGGCAGTGATACCAACAGCACCTCCAGCACAGTCATCTTGTCCTCTTATGTCTCAGTTATAGGAGGCACTGGTTAAGACAAAGGAGGAAGGATGGAATAAGTTTGGATTGAGAATAGAAGCATACCCTGTAATTGAAGAACAGGACCCCATTGGGTCTCTAGGTCAAATCAGGAGGAGCCACATTTCTTTTAACCTGGAAGTTATCAAAAACCTGAAAAAAGGTTTATACCCTTATGGGTCTAATGTTAAGATGCTGTTAGAGAATTTGGCTTATGAAATCCTAACCCTTCATGATTGGAAATCCATAGCAAAAACAGCACAAGATCAAAGCCTTATTCCTTATCCAGTGCTTGTGGTTAGAATCTTGTTAAAGGCCATTAAACTAGTAATGCAATTATCTGGGATAGGATCTAACAGGATATATACCTTTTATACCAATGCACAAATTAATGTATGTTGTAAAACCATCCCAGAGTAGCAAATTTTATTGGCCAAACCTGCAAATTTCACACACAGGTTCCCCTTAAGGATAGCCCAACTATTACATAATTGGCCATGGGTTTTGGAAGAAAAGGTTTCTAAGATCCCTCTTAAAGGACCGACCATCTTTACAAATGTGCCCAAACAATATTTGTACTGTATAAAAAGTACCTATAAAAAGAGTAGTCAGAACTTTCTTTCAGTCCACTCAGCGTAATGAGCTGTATACAATTATGGTAGCTTTTACTTATTACCCAAGAGATGTAAATATAATATCTGATTTGGTTTATATAGTAGGTGTGATACAAAGAATTGCCATAGTCCAAATAAAATTTGTAGTTTCTAACATATTTCAGCTTTTTACATAACTTCTGGAGCAGGTGTGAAATCACCCAAGTAAGTATTACCTCTTCTATATCCCTTCATAATGATCTTCCAGGACCTATTTTTTTATGGAACCTGGAAGGCAGGTCACCTTCTTTCCGTTAGCCAACACTCCCCTATTTCAGGGTACCCAAGAATCTCATTCTAAATATTATCAGGCTACACAAGCTTTGGGATGACAAAAGAGGAACCTAGGAGCATGGTAAAATTCTGTACAGCTCGCCTCTCTTTCTATGCTCCTATGCTCCCTCAAGGGAAAAACCCCTGTGGTTTGAGGCCCAGTGAAATTTGGCAGATAGATATAAATCTTTTGGCCATCTTTTTTATCTAGGTTGCTGTGGACACCTTCTCAGGATTTACTTTTTCAATACCAGCAGCAAAAAGGATAGCCCCAGTGGTCACTGAATTCCTTACACAGGCTTTGCAGTTTTGGGCATGCCATGAGCAATAAAAACAGATAATGGACTGGTATATACTTCCAAACATTTCACACACTTTTGTATGCAGTATCAGATTTCACACACCACTGGCACACCCTTCAAAAATTCTAAAGGACAGGCAATAGTAGAGAGAAAAAACAAGGATATCAAGATGCTCTTCCAAAAACAAAAAAGAGAGGAAGCTGTGGGTAACCCTAAAGAACTTCTGAACTTACCTGTTTATACTATTAATTTTTTGGTTTTTGATGAAGATGCTCTGGCTCTGACAGACAGGTTTTATAACCCACCAGAAGTGCAGTGTCTATTGTGAACAGCTCTGGTATCTTTGGATAATCACCAAGTGATGTGGAGAGATTTGGAGAGTGGTGAATGAAAGGGACCAGATAGATCGACCACTTGGGGCAGAGGGTTTGCTTGTGTCTCTACAAATTGAGAAGAAATCCAATGGGTGCTGATGCGCTGTATCCACCTTGTCCATTGGAGAGATGGCAAAAGAGAAGATCCTTGAAATGATTTGATTATAGTATCACTCTTTATGTCTAAATCACAAATTCATTTTATACTTATCTTGGTATACAGTGTAAGATATTAGTCTATGCCTAGTTTCTGCTATGCTTTTTTCCAGTTTTCCCACAATTTTTTGTCAGATAATGATTTTTATCCCAGAAGTGGGAATCCATGAGTTTATTAATCAATAGAATATTATAATCATTGACCATTGTATCTTGTGTACCTCTTAGAAACAAGATTCTGGACTCAGTTTCAAAATGCTGTGATGTTTTATTGAAAGAGTGAGAGAGATTTAAGGATGCAGCCTTCAATTCTCATGAGAAGGGGCGCCTCTCCCTGAGAGAGGGACATTACATTACATACATTGAGAGCTATGCCTTTCAAACCCAATTCAAAATCCAGTATTATCTCTTACCTCTGAACAGTTGATGAAAATCCACCTCAGATTCAGGCATGTAGAATAGTATGCCCATAATTTAATGACAGGCACCAGTCACTACTCTGCCAACTGCACTAATATATTAAGAAGGGAGAGAATCTAGAAATGGGTATGACTGTCCTAATTTTATATTAAAGAACCATATCAGAATCAATATTAATAATGTTTTCATCCTAAAAAGTGTTAATTCAACTTCCTCCAATCAAGAGTCTCTATGAACTTTTCTGTAAATAAAAATAACAGGTACAACACTAATACTGTTAAAATTCCTTTAAGCACAATTAATTTCCCCTTCCATCAAAACGTCCCTAATTGTCCTTGTGCAAAGTCAGTTTTAGAGGTTATAAATTGTCCTTAACAGTCCATTCTTGAGGTTCTCCACAGGTCCTTTAACCTGTGTAATGAGTCCACCCTTTCTCAGCCTGCAGATTAGAGTCTCTGTCATCAGTAACACATGATAAGGTCCTTCCAACTCTGCTCCTTCCAAGACTTAAGCACCCAGTCTCCTAGAATTACAAACTCCAAAGGTATTGTCTGGGCCAGGAATTCTTATTTCCTAAGGGCTGAAAGTGATGAAGACACAACAGCATCTCATATGAAGAAAGTTTCAGATCTCTTCTGGGGAAGTTCTAATTTTTTAACAAAGTAGTAGACAAACATTAGGTCCAAAGCAATTTAATATCTAACTTCAATTTAATAAATCTGTTTTTTTTAAGAACCTGATTTATTCTCTCTACTTTCCATAACGAGGACAGGATGCACTCAATTTGCAACCCCCCCCTTATTTCTTATAAAACCTTAGAAGTAAATTATGTTGCATTATCAGAATCAATAGTCTCTATCAAGCCATACTTAGCTACAATTTGTTCCAAGGTTATTCTACTAACCCCTCTCGAGGTAGCAGAGCTCAGGGGAAAGCTTCCACCCATTTAATCAAATGGTCCATTAGAACCAATAAATACCTCAGTTTCCCCACTAGTGTCATTTTAGTTAAATCTAAATTGAATATTCAAGATCCAGGTTCCCTTTTTGTTGAAGGAATACCTTCTTATTTTTATTTAGATATATTTTATAGCTTTCAGATATTTGTTTTGCAATTGTACACATTGCTTGAGCACCAGTGGCTTCCTTCATACAACACAGTTAAAATTTCCCCAGTGACAGTCTTTTTTAACATTTTCCTCCTATCAGGTAATTGCCAATATCCTTCTGGGGGGTTTTATTGTCTCAATACATTTCAACCTTTTATCTTCCTCTTTAGAAAATACTGAAGTTGCCTCTATTTTAGATAGACTAGGGATAAGGACAAACATCACTCCTCTCTCCACAAAATCACTCCCTTTAAATCTTTTCTTCAACAGTTAAACAGTTCCCCTCTACCTTAGAAATTATTTCTTTCTGATGCTCTCTAACAAGTCACCATGTTGTTTACTGCCCAAAGTCTTGTATTAATTCCACTTGATTTCTTAAAAGGCAAACTACAAGTGTTGAATGGGGACATGCAAAGTTCTAACAGCCTATCATTCACAAGTCCCTTTATTACTGATTGCAATCTTATTTTTCCCTCTAATGATATAAGGTATTGTCTAACATACCACTACATTCTCTGGATTTTTTTTCCAGATTGATTTTAAGTGGGAAATTTTTAACCATTTCCTCTTCTGCCATTCATATTCTATCAGACATGGTTGCATTTTAAATACTAACTGATGGCTCAAAATCTTTTATTCCAATTAGATGATCTAATCTCTGCCTAACAAATTATTCCCTACGTCTGGGTATATATCTATCTGTCCTTTAATTTTTTTCACATATACAGGAGTGACTTCTATAATAGGAATGCAGAAATCTTTTCCTTTACTCCCATTCATTAACAATTCCTAAAATTCCCGACAAATTTACAGAGGCATAATCTCTCCACTCCAATAACTACTGAACCTTCTCCTTTTTAATAGCTAATCCCATCCTTCAAATACCTCTGCAAATCTTTATGTTGAATTCATTCTGTGTGTTATCCCCATGGGCATTCCATGTATATTCCATTCCTCTAGTTATCATAAACTCTCAAAATACCTTGTTCCCATTCCACAATGTTCAGTCTTTTACTCTAGATTTTCTGTTTTATCCCTGAGGTACCCACTTGCAATTTAAAATTGTGGACCAAAGATGCTAGTGTGATCATACCTATCACTCTTTCCCAGATTTTTCTTCCCACTGTGACACTAAAGCATGTATTAAGGAATTGGGGGAAAATACAAAACTATAAATAACTTTTGCTATTCTGCATGTTATCAATTAGAAAATGCACATATCCCATTGCTTAATGGAACACAGTATCTTATCTTAGAAATGTTTCCTTAGATCAACTGTATTCCTTTCTTCCTGATATATAGTTATTTTTTAAGTTGAAATTTACTTTGGTTAATTTAAATAATTCTTGCTAAAGCTGGAGAATTTTGGCTAAAACTGGTGCATTTGATTATGTACCTAGATAGTAAAATAGAGGTCATTTTACTTTATTTCTAGAGAGAGAAAAAATATAACAAAAGGGAAAAACCACAAGACAAAGATAGAAAAGAACAAAAAAAGTGAACATAGTATGTGTTGATTTATGAAAATACATTTTTTAAAAAGTTAGATAAGCAGATCATTTGTTAAATTGGGCTCATGAGTGAAAATGTTGGAAACTTGAGCCAACAGATCTATCCCAAAACATTGAGACTGATAGGGTCTGTCTCTGGGGGTTTGATCACCTAAATGAGGGAATTGAAAGAATAGCTTCAGAGATGGTCTTGGCCAAGGAAAATCCTACTTGAGTTGTAGGATGGATTTAGGGATTATATCTATATTTTTCAGAGCCTCAAGCTATGTATGAACTTCAGGATGATAGAAGGGATACCTGAACAGAATTTTGGTGGAGTGGTTTTCAAAATTTGCCAGGATATAGTGATAGCCTCTACAGAATTATAGTGGGGTTGTCACTTAATAGAAACTATCATTTCCCTCTCTTTGTGACTATCAGACTGGAGTTGGGTTTGGGAAAAATTACTGATAATTCAGGCATATATGACCAACTTATTTTCCATGGGATTTTCTTTGTCAAGATACTGAAGGTCTTTGCCATTTCCTTCTCTAGTGTGTCCTCATTTTACAAGTGAAAAACTGAGGGAATAAAATTTAAATGATGTGTCCAGAGTCACATAGCTAGTAAATATCTGAGAACATATTTCAACTCAGATGTTCCTGATTCTAAACCCAGTGTCATGTGTGATGAGTCACCATCGCTATTCCTAATAATGCTCCTCAGTAAATAGATTTGGGACCTACTTACTGAATTCTTAAAAGGAATTGCAGGAAATAATTCTGGGAATATGATAAAGTGAGTTAAAAAGCAGTTTGAGCTCTCCAAATTTCCTCCACAACAAAGGGCAAAACATTGCCTCAGAGGAAATAAGTAAAGCAGTGTGAGAATAGGGAGAATAGCAATTCATGGTAAAACTGCTGTCCAACTAAGACAATTTGAGAAGACTCCAGTAAAGACCCCACCTACAAGGACTGAGGTTTTGCCTAAGTAAAGTACAAATACCTTCAGGCCAACTCTACAGAATCAACAAATAACCACCTCTGAGGGCAGTTGGGTTGAGAGGTAGCCTCGGATTTACAGTTTCATCTCCCAGACAGTAGGGGTCTGATGTCTGAGTAAGAGAAGACTGAAGGACCTTCCATTGTTGAGGCATTGAGCAGAGGTGTTTCAGGATGTGGCTGCTGGGAGAAGGGGCTAGCCCACACCTGGTGAATGAAGCGATAATGGAGCTGGGGGCACTTGCAGAATAGCAGAGTCCCTGCTTTCAGTTCCAGGGCAGAGAGGACAGCTGTAGTTTTCAATCATCAGGAAAGACAGGGACAAGATTATGTGCAGGACAGTGTGGCTGGAGACCTATTTAGAGCTTGGAAATGGAAAGGAGAGCCTAAAGTAGGGTCCTAGGACAGACCTCAGAAGATAATAGTAAAAAGGATCAGAGTCTTGGGCATTATTCCCCATATCTTGGGACCAGAACTTGATTATATCAACAGCTGCTAAAAATAAAATTAAACACCAAATAAACACAAATGAGTAAATAATGGAGAAAGAGCCCAACTCTGTGCCTTGGCTTTTCTACCTTGAATAAGAAAGTAAACCTTGCAGAACCCATAAGAAAAATAATTCTGAAGAGTGAGACTGCATTAAATTTAGAAGGCTCAAATTTTACTTCTGGAGGGAGTCAAATCTTTGAAAACGTGCCATTTGGGAAATTCACATCTGACTTAGATGACCTATGAACTTCACCCTACCCCAAACCATCCCCCCCTACTACTATGTTAGTACCTACTCATGGAACATTACTATCAGAACAGGCCAGGCTATCCATTCTCTTATTATTTCTGGCACAGACACAACTCTTGGGTCCCTGCAGCATTCTTCCAAGCTCTCTGCATCCTCCCTTCCCTGCATGTCTCTCTCTCTCTCTCTTTTTTTTTTGCATCTAGATCAGCTTTTATTTATACTGAACAGCTTTAAAAATACAGAATAAAATAGCTTTATCTCTACTATTTATTCACAACATCTGGTCCAAATATTACATATTTTTAAATATTTAAATGCTTAATGAAGCCATGTTAGAAAAACAATATGAAATCTTTTAAAAACTCCATAAAAGAATTACACATCTCAAAACCTTCCCCACCCCTCCCCACCCCAAGAAGAAAAACAAAACCCTTGGTATGTAAAATAATAAAAAGACAAACAAAAGAGAAAAATAAAAACAATCCCTCCCCCCCCCAAAGAACATGCCTGCATGTCTCTTACACAAAACTTGAATTGTTGTGCCACGTCTCAGTTTCCCTCAGGTGCTCTGTTTCAGTTTTTCTTGATTGTTCTGCCCAAAAATAGTAACCTCCTTCCTTCTGACCATCAAAAATAATTGGACTCACATTCAAAGGAGTCATAAAACCTCCAGATGGTCAACCTCAATGTATCCCTTATCTTTTTGGCTTCAGACTTCCTGTCTCCCAGTTCCTTCTCAAGCTTCCTTTACTCCCTACCTGTCAGAATTGAATTGATAGCCCTTCCTGGAGCTCAATTCTCCCCCTCCCCCCAGTGCTCAACCCCTCCTTCTGAATTCTTTGTTCAGTCTGAGCGCAGAAGGTCTATAAGAATGCTATGAACAAACTTTCTATTTGCTGGACCTACTTGGGATCCAGCTGGCTGGCATGTCTGTCAGTCTAAACTCTCAATGGACTGTGTGCTTGGAGACCAGAGTCTCAGCAGTCCCAATACATAGCTATGGATTCTGAACTCTCAATTAACATCAATAAAATATTATCTAATCTCCAACTGCCTCAGTTTCTCCCTGAGCATTACAGAATCTTTCCTTATTTCTTCCTTTTTGTATGTTTTTATTGAAGTTTTTTATTTTCAAAGCATATGAATGGATAATTTTTCAAAAATTGACCCTTGCCAAACCTTGTGTTCCAAATTTCTCCTTCTCTAGATGGCAAGTAATCCAATATATGTTAAACATGTTAAAATATATGTTAAATACAATATATGTTTACATGTTTATACAATTATCTCCCTGCACAAGAAAAATCAGATCAAAAAGGAAAAATAATGAAAGAGAAAACAAATGCAAGCAAACAACTACAAAAAGAGTGAAAATGCTATGTTGTGATCCACACTCAGTTCCTACAATCCTCTCTCTGGGTGTAGATGACTTTCTTCATCACAAGATCATTGGAACTGGCCTCAATCATCTCATTGTTGGAAAGAGTCATGTCCATCCAAATTGATCATCATATAATCTTGTTGCCGTATATAAAGTTCTCCTCGTTCTGCTCATTTCACTTAGCATTAGTTCATGTAAGTCTTTCCAGGCCTCTCTGAAATCATCCTGCTGATACTTTCTCAAAGAACAATAATATTTCATAACAGTCATATACCATAACTTATTCAGTCATTCTCTAACTGATGGTCATACACTCAGTTTTCAGTTTCTTGCCACTACCGAAAGAGCTGCCACAAACATTTTTGCACATGTGGGTCCCTTTCCCCCCTTTAAGATCTCTTTGGAATAGAATCCTTCATTATTTCTCACAATTCACTATCAGCCAGTCGACCAACACGGCTTTCAGATCTCCCTGTTTCCCACTTCTAGACAAATGTCTTTTCCCTGCCAATAAAAACTCTGAGGCTTTCAAAGAGATCATGGTTGTGGCAAATTAGAGCTTCCCTTTTCAGTCCTATCATACTCCCAGATTCTGATAGCAGTTCTTACAGGAATCCCTGACACCAGGATAGCTCAGAGAAGCTATAGAGATATTAGTTAGTATTTAAACAAGTAGAGAAATAAGAGAAATGGAAAAAAGCACTTGCCTTCCCAATCCTGGAGCCTTCATTAGAGTCCTCATTCATCATTTCTCATTACTCAATTCCATCCAATTCAATTTAGCTAACTTTTTTTAGCTGGCTATAATTTTTGCAGATACCGTACAAGATATTAGGAGACAAAGATAAACAAACCAGACCCTGACCTCAAGGAACTGTATTTGTGAAAAAAGAGTAGGGTAAGGGAAAGGAAACTAAATTCCCAGCCACATTTTTGACACCCACTGAGGAGTTTTCAGATAATTTAAAATTATAAAAGAAAAAAAATAGTTAATATGCTGTTTGTTGAACTATTTGTGAAAAGATATTGTTACTTAAAATAAGAAATAATCTTTTCTGTTATTCCATTTTAGAAAATTTTAATTCTCAAGTTGCTTGAGGAACATTATTTGGCAACTGGAACATGATCTCCTTTGTCTCTGTGTTCCTGTTTCCATGTGTTAAGAAGGAAGATGATTATGATTTTTAACCTTACCCTGGATAATTGAACAATCGACTGATTAGCCAGGGAGGAGATACCTGAGAGACAGATAAGAAGATCACTGCAACAGAAAAGAGGTCATGAGAACCCCAATTGTAGATACAACAGAGAATGGAGAGCAATTTATTGAATGTTATTATGGGGATGGCCTTCATGGGTAGGTTGAACAAAATGACTAGGGAAGTCCATTTCTAATCTCAAATTCTGGGACTCACTATAAGTCAATTGAAGGGAAAGATGCAGAAGATTCTTGAGGAGACTTGGAAACTCATTGGATGTGGCATAGTAAAGGAAAGAAGATACCTATGGATTATTCTATTTACAGAGGGTTTGTTCAAAAATCAGATTTGAAAATCCATTGTGTTTAAGCTCCATATTTTCCTTATAGACACTGGAGCCCTCTTAGGATGGTGAACTCCATCCATCGGGGATCTCAGAGCTGCTGTATTTAAAAGAGTTAATAGGTTGAACTTCATAACTGAAGGACAGGGGAATTCACACTTTCTCTGGAAGGCCCTACAGGTGTGGGGCTACCTCCTACAAAAAGAAACTGTCCTGCTCAGAAGCACTGCTTTGAATGGAAGTAAAGTCTCTTCATCCCAGCTGCTATAGAAAAGAAGCAATTGGAGAGAGAGAATGTAGAAATTGCAGAGGGAGATCACCTGTACCATCTGTTGGAGCTATTTCTCTGAGCCAGTCACCATCGGGTGTGGGCACAGCTTTTGCAGATCTTGTCTCTCAAGTTCAGCAGCTACAGCTTTCTCTTGCCCTGAATGCAGGCAAGTGTCCCAGGTCAGAGAATTCCCATTACTCAATGGGCGCCAAGCAGAGCTGATTGAACTGGATAAGCAGCTCAGCTTTTGCAGAGTCCTGGAGGACAGAGGCAGTTTGACACAGACAAGGAAGTTTTCAATCTCTTTTGTGAAGATGACCAGACATTACTCTATGTGAGATGTTGCCAAACCCCAGAACATGGGGCTCACAGGCTCTCTGCTGTAGAAGAAGCTGCTCCCAATTACAGGAAGAAGCTCTAGCACATTCAGAGTTGATTGAAGAAGCATTTTGAAGAAGCAGAGAAGCTTCTTGCTGAGGAGGAGTGATCTGTTGTTGACTGGCAGAAGGTGATCAGAGGAGAATTCTGTAAACTGTATTACCTCCTGATGGAGGAGGCATCCTATTATCTTGAAAGGATGAAACAAGAAGAAAGGACAGAGCAGGACAGACTATCCCAGCATAGAAGAACCCTTCAGGAACTCATGCTAGATTTAGCGGAAGCAGATTCCCAACCCAATCTGGTTCTGCTAAGGGATGTCAAGCAGTTGCTAGGAAGAAGTGAGTCAGTGTTATCCCAAAGGACCAAGGCTTTCATTCCAGAGCACAGAATGTGTCCCATTTCTGGCATGATAGAGATGCTCTGTTTTACTTGATTCAGAGTGTTCATCAGAATGAATCCTTCATCAGCCATTCCTTGTGTGATTGTTTCTGATGATCTGAAGAGTGTAAGAGCTGGAGAAGGCTGGCAGGTGGTTACCCAACATGCTGATGACTAATCTTCACATTGTCCTTGCTGAGCAGGCCTTCAGCTCAGGCAGACAATTCTGGGAGGTGGATGTGACACAATTACCTCAGTGCATACTGGGGATTCACACACCCTGCTTGAAGAGAAAAAAGCATGACCCCCTTTGTCTCTGTGTTCCTTTTGTGATGTGTCAAGAAGAAAAATGATTACTATTTCCAAACCTGTCCTGGATCAGTGAACCACAGACTGAAAGGCCCTCTTCCCAGGGTGGGGGTATATCTGCAATATACCACTGGCACTCTTGCCTTTTACAATATTCTCCAGAGTTTTTTTTTATTTATCAATTCTCCCCTATTTCATTCACAGCACCTGTCACACCCATGTTTTCTTGTGACCCACCAGTTCCATGAACAAAACTTGGTTTTATGACTCTCTGCCCAGATGATTCTCATCTTTGTGCTTGCTGCTATTCATCTCTCTGAACATTTCTCCAGGCAGCAACTCTCAACCTACCACTAGACTTCCTGGCTGGCGTTCTTCTATCTCCAAACTTTCCCTGCAAGAGAGTGAATATTACCAACTTCTAGATGGCTTGCCTTTCACCCTGGAAGCTGAAGAGGATCATTCCCAAGTATTTTGTGATTTCTTGTTCTTAGTGGATCCTGTCTATTTATGAAATTTTACAACATATCAATTTTATTCCAGCAATTGAAAATTAACATCAACTCCTATGAGGACCAAGTTTTTCATAGCCTTCCTAGAATTTATCAAAGTTCTATGGGATCCATAGATTTCAAAATTCTATGAGGTTCATAGATGTCATTTTTTTCAGTCCTATGCCCCTTAAGCTACAGTAAAATTCCTTTTCCTCTATTTAATAAAATAATAAAATGAATTTAAGCATTTAGTGTGTTTATGTATATCTTTCTTGTTCATTCCTTTCCTTTTTGTCAAGCTCTTTGTTTTCCCTTTTGGGATTTTCTTCATAATGATATTGAAAAAGTTATAAGGAAACTAACTTTTCTAAAATTTTATTCACCTCCTTAAAGAATCTAAAGAATTTTGAAGAATATAACAAACAACTTCCTGGCTTCTCTCTGCTCTCCTGTTTCTGCCTGTTTAAGTAATTGGGTTTTAATCAGACTCATACATTATAAAAATTTGAGTCATATTACTCTTATATCCCAAAAGAACAATATAATTGACTGGCCTATGGGAAGACTGATCTAAGAAGGAAATCAGAGTTAATATGCATTACCTCAGTAATCCCAGAAAGGCAAATTCATTCTTTACTGCCAGCAATCCCAATAAATCCTACCCACAATGTCAAATCGTTGTATTTTTTTTTTAGTCCAAAAGTCTTAATATCCTGCTGTATAATAATTCTCTCTACCTTGCTAAATTTGACTGCATGTCTTATTGATCAGGAGGCAAGATTAGAACCTAAAATTTTAATCAGCCTTAAATGACAGGCAGTTGGTAAATAGTTAGCATTAATCAGAAAAATAGAGAAAGATTAAAAAAAAACTTCAAAGAAAGAGGAAGAAGAATCACCTATACAAATATGCTTGTATTTTTATTTTTTTTATTTGGGGCAAGAAACTGAAATTCAAAGGGGGTATATATTAGTTGGAAATGGCTATGCACGTTATGGTATCAAGATGGAAGAGAATATACTTGAAACAGAAGAAATGTTGAAAAGAACAGATGCAGAAAATCATAGGAAGAATTTCACATTTGAGCATTTGTATAAGAAAATATACATAGGACTTAGTTTCCCCTCATCTTGTAGTAGTTTACTTATTGTAAAACAGTAAAGTATTGCCAACATATATATGAACTTGACAATATCAAATATATTGCTGTTTTTAAATACTTCTCTGAAGTCTCTGATGTCTATAATAATGAACTTTTAAATGTTGTCAAATATTTCTCACTATATTTGTTCAAATTCTCTGTTCTTAAGGATTTGACATCTTTTTAAAAATAGTTATTGCTATTTCCATGATTATTTTGTAAAATACATTTTATCGATCACTTTGTTTTTTAATCTTTTGTACTTTCTTTGCTTCTCTGACTCCTAGAGATCAGTCCTATATAAGGCAAAATGAGAAGGGTGAAATGTAGGTAGAAGTTGGGTATGAGGGTGTGATAAGTTCAACAAAATTAGGCAATATACTGAAGTCAGATTGTGGTGAATAATAATAATATAATCAAGGCGCATTTTTGCCCAGGACAAGATATCATTTTAATAACAGCCATGTGTAAAGTGTTAATAAGATGGGTGGCACTGACATGCAGAATCCGGGGATTTGGGCACAACCAATTTCTTTCTTTCTTTCTTTTTTTCTTTTGGAGGCAATTGGGGTTAAGTGACTTGCCCAGGGTCAGACAGCTAGGAAGTGTTAAGTGTCTGAGACCAAATTTGAACTCAGGAGCCTCTGACTTCAAAGCTGGTGCTCTATCCACTGCACCATCTAGCTGCCCCCACAACCAATTTATTTCTTAAGCTAGTTGTAATCAAAGTACTGGGACTTTGACTTCCGTGTCTCTATGAACAGAGACATTCAGGGCTAACAGAGCCTTCTAAATTTAGGTGTGTTTTCCTTCTCATTGACCTGACAGTATAGTATTAGGACTTCTTTTGGCAAAGGTAAGAGTGCCAGGAATTGGCATGAGTGCTGGAAAAGTAGTGAGTGAAATGAATACAAATAGGGCCATTTGAGTTCAAGCTTACATCTTGGAAATGACTATTTCTTATAGCTTCCCTTTTATATCCCACCATAAGCATGCTTTTCTCTGTTATACATTACACAACTGCCACAAAATCACAGAAAGTATAACCAAGGCTGTGCCATTTTCTTGTTCTGTTAGTCAAGGCGCATCTTGTTTTTCTTTTTCCCTTAGAGAGCCCTTTTTTTTCCTACTAGTTAAGATACACTCCAGTCATATTGACCTTCTTATCTTCAATAAATAATCCAAGGAGCTGGGATATGGATCACTAGATGTAGTGTTAGGGGACTTGCCAAGTCCCCTAAAGTCCTCCAAGAGACCTCACCTTGCTTGTGTCTTCCAAAAGACTTACATTTGGCTCCCCACATAAGAAAATCCTGATTGATAGATTGGCAGACAGTTTAGGTCCTGATAATCAAGCCACCCTCAGTAAATTATGGAATATTCGTTACTTGACTGGCTTCAACTGTCTCTGATAAATTTTGGCTAAAAAATAAAACCATACCAAACCTATGTTTTGTCTTTCCCTTGGGTATCAAGTCACAATTAAATTTTAGAGGGAGGAGCTAGAACAATGGAGTTGTTCTCTGGGAGAGTACAGTTCCAACTAGTTCTTTTTCTTAAGGAGTAAACAAAAGCAGAGGTACCACCTCTAAATTGGCTAATAAGTAGATACTCCAGGAGGCTAAGACTAGGAGATGTGCTCTTTTGAGTGTGGCTAGATTTTTTTTGGCAAAGTACGGGGAAAATATGGATGACAAAGTAATTTTAATTATCAAATGATACAACACAGTGCTAATTTTCTTTAAGATGTTCTAGATATTATTCCACATTTGTTTTTCTCCCCTATGAAAAAAAAAAGGTGAAGGAAGAAGTATCTTTTTTTCTATCTATTCCTTGCAGCTAATTTTGGTTATTGTAAATTAAGGTATCCTGTTTGGTATTTACAGCTCTTCACAACCTGGTCTCTTTCTGTCCTTTAAGTTTTTGTGTTGTTTGTTTTTTATTTTGGTACACAATTCCCCTCCATGAACTGACATTCCAGTGGTTCTGTTCTGCTTGTTCTTTCCCATAATTAAATAGGAATGTTCTATCTTTGTGCACATCTGATCTCCAGAATGTGTGTTCCTCCTAACTTCCACTTTGTACAATCCCTGGCATTAAGCAAGATGAAGCTTAAACCCTTGAAACACAAGGGTGGAGAAGTCTTTCCTCCTTTCACCTTTGGTGGAATACTTGTAAGATGAATGGTATTTCAGAACAATCAGGAAATGTCTGAGGGATGACATGAATTCAGGTCTCCCTGATGCAGAAGGTATCTCTCCATATGGGCCATAACTCTTTGTCTCTCCTTATGTGTACCGAAAATTTCTAAAAAAAAAATGCTCATAAGCAGAATACAAAGCTTCTCCAGAGCTCCCTCCCTTCTGAATTTCATCTTTCAATAGGAAAAGTTGATAATGCTAGATTCTTGCAATGTCCCCTCCCTTATATTTAGTTCTGTCAGCTGATCATTCTCACTGTACTAGAAGACTCAAATAAGTAATTTATGAATATGAAAGATCAAATACTTTTCAATATAGCTTAAAACTCACCTTCAGTTATTTTGGAGCTTAGAATAATCTACAATGTAGCAAAGAGTGACATCTTATTTCCAAAACTTAAGGCTTATCCTAAGGCTTATCAAATACAGTTACTAAAATTACTGCTATAATTGTCTTAATCTCTCTGTCTGGAGGAGAAAGTGAGACAGGTGACCTTGCACAGCCCTCTCTTACTTAAATCCAATTCACTTGCATGTTATGTCCCTCCCTCTCTTTGTCCTTCCCCTCCTTCCTGCCTTCCTTTTTTCTTTTCCTTTCCTCCTTCTTTCCCTTCTTTTCTCCTTCTCATTCTTCACTCTAACCTCTTAGGGTATCAGATGCCCTTAATAGCATTTTTTTTTTTGCTGAGTCAATTGGGATTAAGTGACTTGCCCAGGGTCACACAGGTAGGAAGTGTTAAGTGTCTTGAGACCAGATTTTGAACTCAGGTCCTCCTGACTTCAGGGCTGGTGCTCTATCCATTGTGCCACTTAGCTGCCCCATTTTTTTCATTTCTTTTGCACATCTGAGCCCTCTGAAAATATCTTAGAGTTTACTGTCTAGGTTTCTTAAGGAGCATGTCTTAAACCAAAAGGCATCTGATTCTCACTGATTGGCCACAAATAGATTCAGGACCAAGCCCATTTGATGATTGTGTGGTTTCTAATTAACTCATATTGAATATAAACATCAATTATTTCTGCTTTGACCAGAAATCCTGAGGATTTTCCTCTCCCAGATTGATTTATTTAGATTTTTTGGGGTGGGCGACTAGGTGAAAAAGGAGATTCTTTGCCTCAATTGCTTCTGAATCAATTAAACTGAGAGCTATTGAAGACCTTAGTTTAAAAAGCACAAGGTCTCATTTCATTCAGGACCATTTCCAGTCATCTTGATCTATATCTTGCCACTGGACCCAGATGGCTCTGAAGGGGAAAGTGAGGCAGCTGACCTAACACAGCTCTCTCTCACTTAAATACAATTTACTTGCTTGTCATGGCATCATCTCCCTGATGTCATGGTCCTCTTTCAGAATGAAGTACAAACAATAACTTTCTGGAGACAGTTCTCATAATTACCTCCTTATAAGACACTGTAATGTCTGCTACTCCTAAACTTCCTTTTACTTTTTTTTCCATTAATATAATTGGATGAAATAAATAAAGGGGAAAACAATGAATGTTGGAAGGGAGGTAGAAAAATTGGGAATGATTGTGAACTAATCCAATCATTTTGAAGAACAATCTGGAATTATGCCTAGAGTTATAAAACCAGAGAAATCCTTTGAACCAGTAATACCAGTACTAACTGATAATTAGAAGAAAAGATGATTACAGAAAAAGGTAAAAAATTCATGTGTTCTAAAATATTTGTAGCAGTTCTTTGTGGTGGTATAGAACTAGAAACTGCAGAAATGTCTATTGGGGAATAGCCGAACAGGTTATAGTGTGAGATCGTGATGGAATACTGCTGTTATAAGAAATTATGTGCTCAATGATCTTAGCAAAACATAGAAAGACTTCCATAAAATAAGGATGCATGACATGAAGAGAACCAAAAGGACACTGTATACAGTAAAAAAACAAAAACCAAAACATTTTAAGAACAACTCTAAGTGACTAAGCCATTTTGACTATTACAAAGTTCCCAAATAAATTACAAAGGACATATGAAGGAATATGTCATCTTCAACTAGATAAATTACTAATAAATAGAATTATAAGATTGGCATATGTGTACACACACGCATATATTTACAAGCATATATATATGTATGTATATACACATCCCTTAAACATATTTGTGTCTAATGTGAGCCATTTCTAGGGCAGGGGCAGGGAGAAAAGAAAAAAAAAACTTAAAAAGACAATTTCAAGATAACTTTATTATACATTTAAAAGGAATAGGAAATTGTATATAATAGATTTGCAGTTTCACATAAAGTCATCTTTTTTTTCTATTATGTTATGGAAATCCTTCCCTCTTCCCCCTTATATTCATAATAAAATAAAAATAGTAATGTACCAGGTTAGCAGATTAGCAAACTAGAACCACATTCTGAGTAGATCTGAAATTCGAATTGAATATCCAAATCCCTAAAGACTCCTAGGACTAAATTTGGGACATCTCCTTAGCCAACTTAGTCAATCATCATAACTCCTAAATAGTGTCCTATGGAGTTTATCATCACTGCTGTATTAAGCCATTGTAATTGAAATATATCCCTTTTACAAATACAAATCCCAAATACAAATATATCCATCTTACAAATGGACCTAAATCTTAGATTCAGAAAAGGAAATGATTATTAAATGAGAAACTTTTTTTTAAATGATTCATTCAGGATACTTCCTCTGAATTCAGCTCCTTACTACAACCCAAGGTGGAAATTTAGCTGGTCCAGCATTAAGATGTGAATTCAATTCATTATTAGATTCCCCAGGACCACCTCTCTATCATAAGCTTTATTCTGATACTTCTGACATTCACACTTTGGTGATTGCATTAGCAGTGAGTACTATGAAATTCATACCTCTGGGAAAATGGCTGCCACACCTGAGTTTATTCTTGGTTTTGAACTTTTCAACATATTACAAAAAGAATAAGAGAGTTGGAAGGTGCTCTCTATAAATATCAACTAGTGCAAACTGTACTTAACTGGGAATGACTTCTATTGCAGAGTCAATACTTCTGATTTCTTCACTTTTTGAAGGAATTATTAGAAATCAGTGAACCACATTGAGTTTATACTCTATTCTTGATGTGACTCAGTTCTCTTTCTATTTAATGAAGGATCTAGTTAAATTTCTGTCTACTAAGAAAATTTTGTTCAATTTTGGGAATTGTGAGAAAACATCACATTGTTTGAACCTAGTCCTCTAGTTGAGAAGTTGGACAACCTCCACCAAATCAAGGAATTATCCCTTTTCCTTCTCTCCCTCCCAATTTGGGAACTGTCCCATCTATATCTTGGTTTATATCTTTCTACTTGTTTCCTTTTAATTCAGAAAGCAGTGTCTCCCCTGTAATGGAGTCAAGTGCCAATGTGAGGAGGCCTGATCCTGATTTGTTCTGGCATGTATTACATGATAAATCTATACTGCAACCTTAGTTTCCTAGATTATTTCAGATTTTATCTATCACATTCTTTTAAAAAGAATCAAAAGAATTGAAGTTAGAGTATGCTGAATGACTTCACTACTGATTGGTGCTATTTAATTTCAATTATTTCCTCAGTTGGAGATGGTAACCATTCTGCCACTTCTAGTTAATTGGTTTAACACTCATAAGGGAGCAATTCCAAACTTATCTTCTCTTCTGCCTCTACTGACTGAGAACAAAATTCGGAACTTAAATAATTTAGAAAGAAGTTTACTAAGTCATCCAGCAGAGGGAAGTCAAAAAGATGGTCATCCATTGCCACTGAATATCTAAAAATTACACATGATATAAGATTAAAACAAAGGAAGAAGCAAACAGAAATTGCTTGATCAGCTGGGAGGCATTTCTAGATAAGACACATGGATGGGTTGAAATGTACAATCAAGGAAAACTCCTAACACTTTTTTGCATTAGTCTTCACATCTGGTTGGCCATCTGGTCAGGCAATCCAGGTTCTGGCTTAAACATTAAATAAATCTGGTTTCTGAGCAACAGATGCTTTCTAGGCTACATAGTAGCAGGTTCAACTAGGGCTCTGAAATTTTCTCAAACTTCCCACAAAACCCATTACTTGATTTAGCCACATATCTTCTCATATATCTTCAAAAGCTTTAAACCATGTGCTGAGAGATGCTTGTTCTCTGCTTTTCCTTATCTCACACCTTCTGAAATTATCTTCACTCCCCCAGTGCACACACTATTATAGCATTTGCTCAAGTCTTTTGGGGTTGGTAGTACTACAGTTACACATAGTGTCAAGTAGAGTGCATGAGGAGAATGTGGCCAATGTGGATTACGAAGCATGACTGGGACCAATTTGAGATCCTAGATAAGGAGGTAAAATATTTCATTAATTTCAGTATGACTGGAATAAATGTCCATGGCCCCTAAGGATGGGGCCAAGAGAAAATGATTCTTCCATTCTTTGGACAGAAATTGGATGAATGGTATAAAATATTGAATGTATTTGGTATTTGTGTCAATTTGCTACTTTTCTCCTCTTTCTGTGTTTTTTTTCTGATCAGAATGCCTTGCCAAAAAAAGAAAAATATGGAATATTATCAGAGCAGAAGAAAATGAAAAAAATAAAGGCTAGTATAAATATGATTCTTTCAAAATAATCCTAGTGCAAAAAGCTTTTGAAAGAGAGACTCAAGGAAAAGCTTTACTCTTTTTATTCCACATACTCTTCATATTTTTAGCACATATGATTATTTTAATCATCTTTCATAATTTTATTGGAAGCATCCATTTTGGGGCTAAGAAATTTTGCCATGCAGAGACAAATGTATCATTCTTATCTTTATGATTTTAAGTAAAGGGAAATGGCCAAGAAAGCAGTGTTAACTCCTAGGTCAATGGGCTAAGTGCCTTGATTGTGAGCAGTCCCTAAATGTAAACAAGCCTCAGGGTTAAGGGAAGGCTAGGAGAATTCACACCTTGAAGGAAGGAGGGGCTTCAGTATGTTTAGGGGTATATAAAAGTCCTCAAAGGGGACAGACTCAGACTTTCCTTCTTCTGAAAGCAGAGAGGATAGGCAAAGCAGTAGAGCTGAAGAAGAGATCTCACAAGAACAAAGGAAGGTTAAGTTTCCCCATGAAAAATTTCATTTCTGTGAAGTGAAAGAATTGGGCTTTACAATACAGCATGAATTGATGTTGAGTACTATATTTCAATATGATGAAATATAAACTTTGGTAATGAATATTCTGAAACTAGCCAAGGTAGATGGGATTGTTTGTGTTCATGCGTTGGGAAAAAAAATGTCAGATCAAGTGGAGAAACTCAGGTTGCTATAACAAATGGAGTGGTAGGAATCTGGAAGGATTACTATCTTCTCTTGTCCACAAAGTTTTCTGAATTTTTCCCATTATTAATTTGGCAAATATGGCTTAGAGATTCTTCAAACCAATAGTAATTAAATGAAATCAAAGGTGGAACCTCATACCCAATTGGCAAAGATCAGAAAAGTTGAAAAAAATAGACAATGCGAAAGGTCTGGGAAAAAATAGATGAACTGAGACATTATTGGTGGAGATGTGAGGTAGGCTACCCAAGTAGACATTTATAATTATGCCCCAAAATGGATCTAAATTATCAAGAATTCATAAACATAGATGAAGAAATGTTACTCTTAGTTATAGATAAAAGGGTACAAAGAAAGAGCATCATCAAATTCAGTCAAATAGTCATCACATCATTTTTTCCTAGTAGTGCAGAATTATAAAGGCCTTTGGTAACATAATTCTGTGACTGGGTAATCCATATATGGTAAATGAATTTATTGGAAAATTATTGCAAATCCAAGAGAGAAGGAAGACAAAATAAATGATGATGTGTGAATTCAATGAAGAGTGACTGAACAATAAAGAATCCCATCCATCTGTATGAGAGAGTAAGTTGGCAAGTCCAAAACTTTATATTATTTTCTTGAGCCAGACTGGAGCCACCATGGACTGCAATTTCCTGGTCTCTCATTCACAAAGCATATTGATCTTCCAAAATGTATATCTCAGTTGATTTACAAAGATAGTAGGGTCTCTTATGTCATGACAGCTTTCACATGAGATAACTCTTGACTAAAAGAAAACAAATCTCTTTAATTTAAAAAGTCCTGAATTGGTAATTACTTTCTAATTACTCTTAGGTGCTAGGAAGATAGGTGAAATAATTTTCCTGGTTAGTCAATTTCCTCTTGTTTTCCCCCTGAAAACAAAACTTTGCTTGCTATCATTGGCAGCTGCTTCCCCAACCCATTTTCACAGCTAGAGTTATTTAGTTAAGTCCAAGTTTGTTTTCAAGTTCTCTTTTCTAATAGTTAGATCTTAGAAGAATGGGATCATGTTTTTGTATTCTTCTGAATCACTCAAGGCTTAGACAAAACCTAAAGCTTAGTAATCATTTAATAAGTAGTTGATTGATTGATTGATGAGTGAACAAGAGATTCATTGAGTATCTAAAGGAGAATGGGAAATAACAGGGTAACAAATTACAAAAGGTTTTTTTTTGTGAGAACAAAGTACCTTATATTTTATAATGGTCGATTCCCAGTATTCCATATAGATTATGAGGGTGGGGAAGAGTCCCTACTCACTTTGCTGTTGTGTGCTGCTCTAGTTGAAGACATATTCACAAGCTGGATTTCAGCTGTTTAGAGGTTCGAGGGGATATCCAAGGTAGGTGTCCCTCTGAGGAATGTTTTTTTGGTTGTTGTTATTGAAGACCTAAAATTTAGAAAGTGCTGAAAACTTTAGAGGTCATCTAATTTCATCATTTCATTTCACACAGGGAGAAACTGAGACCAGAAGAGATTTTTTTTTAGTGCCATGGCCAAATGCAGTACTAGAATTTGAGCATAGTTCTGGACTCCAAAATGCTTGTTTTCTCTTTGTAACAAAATGTTTTACCTATTATTATTGCTATTATTACTTATTATTCTTTTCATTTTATTACATAAGTGGCATAATGGATACAGCACTGGAACTGGAATCAGGAACAGCTGCTTCCATTATCCAGCCTCAGATATTTATTTAGCTGTTTAATTTGGGCAAGTTATTGAACCTTTATTTGCCTCAGTTTCCTTGACTGTATGAGTAGGGAATAATATCCCCTAAGTCTCAAAGTCATAGTGCTGACAAAATGAGATGATATTTGTAAACTTTCTAACACAATAACTGGCACAGAGCAGAGACTTAATAAATGTTGACTGATTAATAGCTGTTGTAGGCCAGAAAATTACAAAAGTAATGAAGGACTCCAAGCATGATTAATCAATTCATTAGTGAATTGACAGGCCCCAAATTTAATTGGATCCAAGGTCTTCCTCACTATCAGAGGCCCCTCCTCTTGGGTGCTAGCTACTTTTTTATACTTGAGAGAGTATTAAAATAGGAGACATTACAATTCACTGCTTAATTCCAGAAATGGAGAAATCTTAGGGATGTCTATCAATCATAATTATGTCAGCAGAATTTTTACAGGTCATGAGACCTTCCACAGATCATAAACTCCAGGTGATCCAAAGATCCTAAAACTCTTTCAACAACATCTCTAGGCATTCTACAAGACATGAGCCCCTAGGGTTTGACCAATGCTATCCTATAGTCTAAGGAAGTTGTGAGCTTGAAATAAAGATCAGTAGAGAGGGGTCAGTAGTGGTTCATAGGAGAGAGGACTATTGCACTAGCATGTGATTCTTATTACAGCATGTTGCCTAGGCAAAAAAAGGGAGCAATGCAACAATTACATGCTGATTACATTATTAACAATATGAAACTAATTGAGAAACATAAGGAATATAATCTTCAATTCATAGTGGATTAATTATTCATCATTCTTATCCGAACAGCAATTTAAAATTCACCATATTCTGTTTGATTCACTAATACAGTCACAGATACCCATAAAATCACAACAAATTGATTAAATATTGATTAATTTGAATTAAAATATAAAAATTATATCATGCAGCTTTGGAAACAGGAGTGCTTTTCTGGTTCTGAGCAAGTCACTTAGCTTCTCATCCTGAGGTTCCCCATCAGCTATGCAGATAATAGCATGTACTTGATAGAGGTTTTATATGGAAAAAAAAAAAGATAATGTAGGAAATGCATCTTAAACTTCTAGGCCAAAACTAGATGTTATTACATATTATTGTGCCCACCTTTCCAACTGATGGATCTATATTTGTTAGAAACTTTGCCCAGATTTATGGGGGAATATCATCAGTTAGGATTTTGCTTGCTATGGTGTTATGAAATGTGCTTTTTTAAACTTCAGGAATGAAGAAGTAATATTTTACTGTGCCTCATTTTCTCTCTTCAGGATCATGGCTGATGAAGTGCAAGAGGGTCTTTGTGTTAACTGCTTGGATGAAGTCATCAACCTAATCACAGTTGAATGTGGGCATGTTATTTGTATGTCTTGCTTAAAGAAAAATACCTCTCCATCTTCTTGTTGTACTACATGCTGGGAATTTTCTCAGCTAAGAGCTAATCAAGTTGATATTGCCATGTACCCTGAAGGGGAAGGCACATGTGAGATACACAGGGAAGACCAGAAACTGTTCTGTGATAGGAACAAGACCCTACTCTGTGTGACCTGCTCTAAGTCAGGAAGTCATGAGAACCATGTACACTGGCCCATTGCAGTGGCTGCTCTTCGTTATAGGGTGAGTCAAATACAGATCAATGTTATTCTTCTAAGTGACTTAAGAAGTTTCACATGTCACAAAACTCAGGCTGAGAAAAGATTTTCTGTTTATTCCTGTTTCTTTTACAGAAAAAGATACAGAAAAAGATAAGAATCTTGTGCAGAAAAGTCAAAATAGTTGAGAAAATTTTATTAAAAGAGAAGGAGCAACCTCTGGTGTGGGCTGTGGCATGGAATGTAAGTATCTAGCTATCTTCCTCAATAATATATTGAATATCTCCACAATCTCAGATGATTTTCAATAAAAGACTCCCAGCATTGTTAGACTTGTTTGGAAAGTGAGGAAATGAAGGTTCAAAAGTGGTGTCTCACTTATCACAAGCCACTAATGAGTTCAATTTTTTTCAACACATAAGTGCATACCCACTTTTATTATTATTATTATTATTATTAAATAATATTTTATTTTTCCATATACATATAGTTTCCAAAATTCATTTTTGTAAGATTTTGTGTTCCAGATTTTTTTTCCTCTCCTCCTCCTCTCCCCAAAACAGTAAGCAATTCAATATAGGTTAAATGTGTGCAATTCTTCTAAACATGATTCCATATTCATCATGTTGAGCAAAAAAAAAAGTCAGACCCAAAGGGAAAAAACAAAACAAGCAACCAAATAACACAAAAATGAAAATATTCTGCTTCCATCCATATTTAGTCTTTTTTTCTCTCTGGATGTGGATTGAACTTTCCATCACAAGTCTCCTAGCATTGCCTTGAAATACCTCATTGGTGAAAAAAAGCCAACCTATCATATAATCTTGTTCTTACTCTGTATAATATTCTCAAGATTCTGTTTACTTCACTTGGCATCAGTTCATGTAAGTCTTTCCAGGCTTTTCTGAAATCATCTTGTTTATAATTTCTTAGAGAACAATAATATTGAATTACATTTATATGTCATAACTAATTCAGTCATTCCCCAACTGAGGGGCATCCACTCAATTTCTAATTCCTTTCCACTGCAAAAGGAGATGCTGCAAACATTTTTGCACATGAGTCCTTTTCCCTCTTTCATGATCAAAGGATTTCAGAAATTTGAATCCAACCAATATCTTCTGACCTGAAATCCAGGGCTGGGTCTTAAGTTGTCTCTCATTGGAGGTGACATGTATTTTTACCATCTGGGTTCAGCTTTCTGATCTGTTTCCCATTCTTAGACCCCTTCACCAATCAAAACAGAAAAGTCAGATCTCAAGGGAGAGAGGGATTAACCTGATAGGACACATTTGATAAATAAGCTTTGAGAAATAAAGTTTGTTAATGCAATGGTATGAATTGATCATAAATTTGCCTTGAAAGAGTACTTGGAAAACAGTGAGTCACATTATCCTTCCACTATCATCTTCCATAGTAATAATCAGTCAGTAAACACATATTAAGCTTTTCCTATATTTTAAGTAATCTGACAACTGGTGGGGAGAAATTGAAAGGCCGAATAAGCCTCAGTCCTTAGAAATCTCTCAGACTAATGAGAAAGAAAACATGAAAACAGACATGTTCGGCCAAGATATATACAAAATAAATTGAATATAATCAACAGGAGGAAGGGACTAACATGAAAAAAGATGGGGAAACACTCCTTGTATAACTGAGGATTTTATCTGGAGTTGGAAGGAAGCTGGAAACTCATCAAGAAGTGATGAGGACAGAGTTAGTTCTTAGCCTTAAGGAATTCCAGTGATAAAGGAATTTATGGATGGAGGCTCCTATTTGAGTAACAACAAGGAAGCCATTGTCACTGCATCCTAGAATACATGTAGGGCAATGATATTGAGGAAGAGTGGAGAGCTTAGATACATATTTATCATGCATTTCCAGGCAGGCAGACATGTTCTTATTATCAGACTTATGCATTTATTTATTTAATATTTTCCCCTAGTTATATTAAAAACATTTGTTTTTAAGATTTTTGAGTTCTAGCCTCTCTTCCTTATACCCACCCACAATTAAGAAACCACATGTGATGTTAGGCAAAACATTTCCACCAAAGCCAAGTTGCAAAAGAAAACATAGATCTTCCACCCTAATGAAAATAAAAACCCTTAAGAAAAATTAAATAATGAGGGGGGCAGGGAGAGAGAGAGAGAGAGAGAGAGAGAGAGAGAGAGAGAGAAAGAGAAAGAGATACAGAGAGAGATACAGAGAGACAGAGACACAGAGACACAGAGAGACACTGAGACACACACAGAGAGAATGCATGTCCATATTCAGATACAAACAGCTTCTTCTCTGAGTATGAATATGATTTTTCATCATAACTCCTTTTAAATAGTTGTGGATAATTGTAATACTGAGAATAACAAAATCATTTATAATTGGTCATCCTAGAGCATTGCTATTCATTTTTATACAATATATTTCACTCTGTTCATAAAAGACTTTGCAGATTTTTTTTTCTCCTGTGAGCATCTTGCTCAATATTTCACAGAGAATGATAATATTCCATCAGAAATGGGCAACCCCCAATTTCCAATTATTTTTGTGTTGAGAATTGCTATGAATATTTTTTGTACATTTTGGTCATATTGGGGACATGGCCGGAGCCAAGGCTGGACTCCCATCCTGGTATCATAGATCTTTTCTGCTGAGCTTCTAAGTTGCCTTGAACTGGAAAATGTTCTACCCCATTTTTGTAGTGTTCTAATACTCTAAAATGTGTTTAGAATCATTATATTAAGGAATTTGAAGCAGTTTGGAGGAGAAGTTAAGTGAGTTCCTGCCTTTACTCCACCATCTTGGCTCAACCTCATCAGCTTTAGGTAGCAGAGGCAAGTTATAATTCTGTTGCAATAGGTAAGCAATTGCTGTTTTTTTATTCCTAGTGAGGAGAACACTACAAATATAGCAACTGTTACACAACTGAAGTAATTTCTCCTCATTAAATACTTCTAAGGATCAGGATTTCCCCAGAATTTAGCTGGTTTGGGTCTAGTAAGACAAAGACATGCTTCCTTTAGCATGTGCTGGAGACGTTGATGGGGATCAGGAAGAGTGGATTGTCTATTGTGGTGAATTTTCATGAAGAGCTGGCATTGCTGCTTTTAGGGAGTAACATTACCAAAGATACAGAAACAGGCAATCTGGCTGACTGCAGGGATGGTCTGGGAATTCCAAAGGCCTCTATAAAAATAGATGGGCTCCATTTCAAGGAGAATAGTAAGTTTTTGGCAAACAAGTATCAGTCATCCCCTAATAGGAAATAGGGAATCACAATATTATGAGGAAAAGAGTTTTTGAAAAAATAGTTTTTTTTTTCAAATTATATGGAATATATATACTTATGTTGTGGAGAAATAGACTAAAAGAGGAAAAAAAGCATCACAAAAAAGTTAAAATATTCCATTAATTTCCAATTCTTTACAACTACTAAGAGAGGTGATATGAATATTTTTTGTGCATATAGGTCTTCTCTGCACCATCCCTTTTATATATGATTTCTTTGGGATACAAACCTAGTGGTGGTATTTCTGGATCAAAAGATTTGCAGTTTGGTTGCCCTTGAGGTATCAATCCAAATTAATTTCTTGTAAGATTGGATCAGTTTACAGCTCTACTAACAATGAAATAGTGTCCCAATTTTCTCACATGCTCTCCAACATTTATCATTTTCCTTTTCTGTAATATTAACAGTGGTGAGTTAGTAATCAATTTTGTTGCAATTCTCTAATCAAGAATGATGTATAACAGTTTTTTATTTGACAATAAATAGCTTTGATTTTTTTTCATCTGAGAATTGCTTGTTCATATCCTTTGACCATTCATCAGTTGGAAAATAGCTTGTAGTTTTATAAATTTGACTCAGTTTTCTATATATTTAAGAAATGAAGCCTTTATCAGAGATATTTGCTGTAAAGATTGTTTTACAAAGTTCTGCTAGGAAAAGGGTTTTTATAAAAATTTAAAAACAAATTACCCTCCTAACGTCAATGGTAAAAGATTCACAATCAGGTTTGAATTCACATGCTTTTATGGAGTTTATGAATGCTGAAGAACTTGTGAAGCAGAAAAGTAATAAAAAAGGGAGAAATGAAAAAGTCCTGGACTTGGTAATATTAGAGGTGACATGAGTTAAGAAACCAAGTATGGAATAATGAAGGAGGCAAGTCTCTCCAATAAACTAGAAGAGGTTGCAAAATGGTAAGTATCATGACATGGTAGGTGTCAAATGTTAAATTAGATGAATGGATTAGTTGAATGACAATTTTGGGAGGATAAGAAGGAGTAAGAGAAAAGTTGGAATAAGTTGTTTGATGGTCTTAAGAACTCTTAAAAATTCAAACTGGAAAAGTCTTTAGATGTCATCCATATGTAGAAAGGCTCTGATATTAAAGGATAAAACTGGAGTCAAAGGCTAAGTAATTTCTCCCAGTTCAGACAACTGGTGAGAGAGGAATCCTGGGCTTTTGACTCCTACTTATCCCAATGCTCTTTTTATCACACCACATGGAGCAGGCAAAGAAGGGGAGATTTGGGTGTTGCCTTTGGTATGTCAACTAATGTCTTTCTTTCAGAACTATACAAACAGAGGAATATTTCATAAACAACTTAAGCAAATATGGGAATATCTGACAAGGAAGAAGAAAGTGAAAGAGGAAAATTTCATTCTGGAGAAGGAAAACAAGAAGTTCCATGACCTCAATCAAAGACTGAAGAAAATGGAGGCTACACAGGAACAACAAATCATGGAGGAAAAAAAGATGTGGGAGGCCATGATGTCTACCCAAAGTAGATTCCTAACAGCCATAATTACTGAGCTCCAGGAAAAGATGCAGAAGCCAGATGTAGAAATGCTACAGGTGAGACTATAATAAACTCATCAGAGTCTGTTGTTTAGGGGGATAAAAAGTCTTAGACATCTTTCACTGCTCTTCCAAGATTCCAAAAGATTTCTTATGGTATCTTCCCTTGTCTCTTGCTGTATAATCTTATATTTGTGGGCAAAAGGAGTGGATTCACTCCTGAGATGAGCTATCTAATTACAGACAGCAGCCTGGAGGGCACTAGGTACTGATGCTGAGACCAAGTGATCCAAGTATCTGAAGCCTAGGAATCCTCTTCTAACTTGGATCTATCCTATATGTAAGCAGCAGCAGCTGGAATAAGAGAAAGTGCAACATTCATGGTTTCCATGCAGCTGTAGAGATGGCTCCAGAAGATCCCCATTTGTTCTCACAAGACTTTTAAAAACAATTATCAATATTTTCTAATTTTTCCATGAGATAGAGAATACCATAATAGGTCTTATCACAAAAATGACCTTTTCTTGACTACATTTCTTCTAGTACAACACAGGAACTGCTCAAGTATCTCATGGCATATGAAGAAAATTTGTATCCACAATGTAGCTTTTCAAAGTTGAGATTTAGTGAAATCAAGAAACTAAGAAGAGAGTAGTGAAAGTTCTTGTTCAGGACTGGAAGGCTATGGAGTTTTAGAGATTGGTAACATGGAAAGATTTTAGAAGACATGATTCATACTGACCTTTTTTTTTTCCTTTTCAGGACGTGGCAGAGACATTGGAAAGGTATGTTTATTTTTAGAGAGATTATAGATAGATTGCAGAGCTTAGTTTAAGGCGTGGTGGAAAGGGATTGGGGATAAGGGATTGTACCTCAAAAGACATACAGGAAATAGGGCATTTAGGACAGTGTATATCACAGCCTACTCTATTTCAGTGATTTCTCTTTTATATAGGAGTGATATAGGACTGAATTTGCAACCTTTCATACTGACCGTGGATGCTGCATATATCACTGTGGTGACCAAATTTTTAAAAGTAATTCAAAGTAAGTGTCAGCCCTTTGGGCAAGAATCTTTAAGCTTTCCTCACAAGAGTCTTAGAAGGAATACAACCTTCCTATTGGAAGTGTAGTCTGGAATATCCCTGTTATCAAAGTTCTGATACCCTTGTGACTTTAGCTTGGGATTTACTCCCAGTATAGATAAGTTCACTTGCCTGGAATATGGCAAAAAGCAGAAGAGAGAAACTGACAGAGTAGTATTTTGGGGAAAAAACAAGAAGAAAAACAAGTGAAGGAAGAAACAAACTCCAAAAGATTAGTTGTGAGCTCTTTCTTTTGGGTGTTTCCTGGCAGCATTTGATTAGATGGAACTCAATTGAGATAGTCATGAAGCTTCACTGAGGTGAAATCTTGCTTGGAGAGAGGAAAGCAGGGTTTGTAGGAGCACAGAGCAGACTCCTGGAGGTGTCAAAGGCAAGAGGATATCTGAGCATGGTGCTAGACATTAAACAAATTCTTGTACTCACTTTTGCTCATTTATGAAGGATAGAAAACAACACTTAGAAAACAGCACTTAGAAAAATGATTTCCTAAGAGTTCAGACAGAGAACTATTTTAGTAAAGAATCACTGTGCCTCTTTCCTGAAATAAGTAAGATGAAGAAGATAGACAAGGCATTCAAGAATATAGCAGTCCAAGGGGAAAGAAGTCTCTGAATCAGTGTTATAAACCATTTTATTATTCCTGACATTTTCACTGTAGCCTCAGAAAGCTCATTTTTAACTCTTATTTTCTGCCTGGATCTGGCAAATGCTTATAAGGTGTATTGTATTAAATGACTTTTATGAGATCCTCTCCAGATCTATTAGAATGTATTTTGGAAATGAAATAAAAATCCAGGAACTTTAAAGATACATGACTATATAATGACTCCTCATCTTTGGAGGCTACTTTCTATACACTTGGGACATGTTGAGGAGATATAAAACTTTGATACTCAAACCCTGAGTATCTGGGGATTCCTCAGATAGATCTGTGTTAGGAAAAGCCTTCAAATATTTGGGGAACATTCATCTGCACCCTAAGAACCTATTGTTCCAGTTAATAGACACATGGAGACATTTCCTCCCAATTTTTCCCTCTTTTCTGTATGATGAACTGAAGGAATGAAGGAATTTGGAGAGGTAAAAGCTGATATCCTTTACTTTAAGATATTTAGAATATTAGAGAAGTAGAACATTGACTAATTATACTGTACGATTCTTTAATGGGTTTTACTTCTGTGAGCACTTATTTAATGAGAAAGCAAAATTTAATTCTCTACCCAGGTAATGAGAGGTGGAGAAATTTGGGCATTCTAAGCCCAGGAAGTAATTGTTGCCTCTAAAGACAAGGGATCATTTATCTGTGAATAGTAATTCTTACAACTGGAGTTATCTTGGTCTTTATTTCGAGCAGGGAGAGTTCACACTGCTCCCTTGACCATTTTGCCTTACTTACAAATAGAAAGTCTTCACTTCTGCTTTGAAAGCTTTCTTTGTCCCTTACATACATGCTCTAGAAATAGATATGGCAGTGTATTAGAGAAAAATGAAATGCTTGAAGTAGAGAGCTCTGGTTCTCAGCAAAGATTGCTGTTCCCTTTTCTAAGCACAGCATAATTATTTATTGAGAATTTTTGCTTTGAAAATATCAAGGGAATTGTATAGGATGCAAATAAGGCCTCCCTCTCAGTAGGGATATTGAAATCTTTTTTTTTTCAAATGCTATCATTCCCTTTTTATAGGACATAAACTGTCAGAGAGATGCAACTTCTACAACTTGTCTGAG